>VZRW01001749.1:8540-96687 GCA_013398125.1 Aegotheles bennettii
GGTGCCTTCCTCCCATCCCCACCCTCCCCTCCCCGCTTTCTTTTCCTTAATTGGCTCTATCTTGATGTGCACTTGTTTTGTTCAGCCTATTTTAACATTGCGGACGAGATAGGCAGAAAAAGGAGCGTTTGACTTGGTATGTGTCTCTGATTTTTTTTTTCCTCTCTCCCCTCCTTCCGAGTTTAATTTGCATTCGAGGTCTAATTCATATTTCAAAATCCTGGCGTTTGAGGACCATATAGGAACAGGGCATTAATTTCTGTTTCTGAGGAGGAGACTCTCCTGTATTTGCTCTTCTCCATGTAATTTCATTGTGTTCACAAGTGACAGGCATTTGCATCAGTTATTTTGCAATTTTTTTCTTTTTAAGAGTTGGATCAAATTTAAAGAAAAAAATAAATCTTATTTTTTTAAAAAACATTGCAAAGAGAGCAAATACCAGGCATTAAAAAAGAAGCTTACATTATTAACCATGTTGCAAACTTAAAGTTTGAGGCACAGACTATATATTCATACAAAGGAATTAATCTGCATTCCTCGGAGCTGAATTTCTAGCTCCTGAACATCTGGTTTTGATGACAGTCAGAGAAAGTCGACTATACAAATACTGAGGTGTATTTATAGTTCCTTACATCTATTTACAGGTGATTTTACTGCTGTTTGCTACTCTTGCTCCAGCGCTTTGTAATTATTTCACTCCTGAAAGGCATTTCATAGGATTAGATGCTGTTTTACTCATTAAAGATTTTCAGCCTGTCCAGGTATAACTTCCATCCCATACCTGGAAATAGTTAAGCGGCCATGTGGAATTTATGGAAATATTATAAAAGTTACATGGTCATATAAAAAAATTCTGGTTTATATCCACGGTTCTTTCGGTTCTTCAGATGTGATGAAGAATCCGTCTATGTTTAGGCCTTTATAGGTCCTTTAAGGACTTCCTTCACATATTTTATTCGTATCTATAAAATGAATTTTATGTATATATATAACGATTACATGAATGGCATATGTTGCATAATATGCATATGAGGCATTTCAAGTATTTCTACACGCACACAAATTTATTTTTCACAAATGTATATGCGTGCGTACGTGCGTGTTTATACACGTGTGTGATGAAATACATGCTGGAAGAGAAAACTACCCAAAATAAAAAATGTTCATAAAGGAAAAGCTGTTAAGGTAGTGCACTGGGAGTTTGCATCTGGTGCCTCGCAAAAGTCACTTAAGTTACAGACTTTACTGTAAATATCTACATACACCCCCATCTCAGCATAAAAATATTTGTGCATATATTTGTCCTTCTAGAACTAACTAAAGAGAGCTATGAATTATGCCTAAAAAAGATGCCACTGAGATAAAAAAACTTATGAAATAGTGATGGAATATGGAATTTTATATAATGCCAACAACTTTAGCATGATTCTTGGCATAAGCAATTTAGTACAATTTCATTTGTCTGAACCAGAATGATATTACAAAGTGAATTAATAGAACATTAGTACTGAAAAAAAAGAAACACTTCTTCCTTTGAAATATGAAGTGCCACTAACTTGAGATGAAACCTGGAAGTCAGTGAATAATATATGGGAAATATTAATATTTGAAATGTATCTTATTTTAAATTGCCGTGAACTTAAACAAGGTTTCATATCAAGAAAAAACAAGTAATTTGTTTTAGGTTCCAATTTTATATGCAACATTTTACAAATGAAGCAATTCACTAAAGAAGTGAAGTCAGGTATGTAAGCGTATTTTGTTATTTCGCACATGAAATCCGGTCATTATGGAGTATGAATTTAATTTGGGAAATGACGAAAAAGAACATTTATCTTATTTTTCTACTGCATTGCAAGGAAAACATTTTTAAGTAGCTGATTACTGAGATGAAATGAACTGATATGGCCCATAATATCTGCATGGACTTTCATACCTCATGAAACTGCATCACAACGGGACCTTTATAAAAAATATGAAGTCAAGTAATGCAGTCATATTTTACATTTAGAATGGGAGTTGATATGATTCATCTTGATGTTGTAAAAAGCGGGCCCTCCGGCAGTTGGCATTACCTTATGTAAAGATTACTCCTGCAAGGAAAGTTAGTGGAAAGAGTGCAGCCGGGTTGAATCCCAGCACTGAAGCTCAGGGGCAAATTCTGGTGCCACTGCCTGCCTTGCCATTGGTTTTAGTGGGGAGAAAGTGTAGCCCTTGGTCCTCTCCTTAGTACAAAGTCTGTTGACTCCAGTGTTTCACTGCCTTGCTCTGACGAGCAGGTGCAGCTCAGCCTCCAGAAGCCACCTGGAGTTTTGTCTCATTGGAATGAGCAGTATCTGCCCTTCAGTCCACTCCTGGTGTATCTCCATTGGACCTTAATATCAATGGAGGGATTATTTCTGCATTTATCTGATGTGAATGGTGTTAGGTCTGTGGGCCGCATTGACCTTGTCCTTATGCCTAAGCCATCTCAGGGTTAGATCCTACCCACTTTGGCTCTGGTGAGCCAGCTCAGCAATAATTGCAGTTGCATACATAACATAGGTTACATACGACTGGGCATTTTGAACAGTTGGGCAAAACCCCATTTCTTTGTACTGATGGAAAGTGCTGGATGTGTATGAGCTTAGTGAAAAGGACAGTTGCATGTTCTGGGAAAGGTACAGGCTGTCTTGAGGACTGTGAGCACTTAGGAACTGTCTTGTTGAAGAACAGCAACAGTCTGGTTAGTCCATAACCTGGTTCCCACCAGGAGCTAGTCGCAGGTACCACAGAAGAAGGCAGGTTGTTGCTGGTGTGGAGGGGACATGCTTGTTACCTGCCACACAGCAGATCTCTTTTCTGACCACTTTTGTCCAAAGCCCTGGGACATTTGCTATGCTTTCCCCAGTTATCTCCCATTAATTTCAGTAACTTAGGTTTTCATTACAAATGCCCAGTGCCCTTCTGAAACTCGCTACAGATATTTTAAATTCAGAATAACCGTGATGGGGAAAAAAAAAAGCTTTTCCTTTTTAAACAGTTTCACAATTTTATCACAATTTGTTTAAATATACATTTCTCTGCTGTGAAATAACCTTTCTTTCCACATTTATACCCATATGCACAATGCCAACTCATAGCAGAAACAACATTTTAAAACATTGTGTCATGCTTATAGGATAATTATTAATCTTGTCAGAATAAAAAGAATACTAAAAATACTCCATACAAAGGTTTGTGCCTTAACATTTTTGAAAGCGTTTTTTTTTATGTAATCAGAAGTGTCATTACAGAGGGAGAAACTATACAATATACAGAGGGAGAAACTATACTATATACAGCATGCAGTAAAAGTATATGACTCCGACCGGACTATTTAGAAATATACAACGATTATTTTTTCTCCTTTTGGTTAGCAGACTACTTGATGAAAAGGTTTGTTTTTATTTTTATTTCTGCTTGTGTCTTACAGCTCTATGAAGACGATGTGAAACTACAAATTCCAAATTTTAGTAGCTATAAATGATATAAAAATAAAGAAGAGAAATGTTCATGATACGTATCTGGAGGGATAAATACAAAATAATTATGCAATCCGATAGCGGAAAGAATAACTATTCAACAATAAAAGCAATGCTAAATACAATCGGAATAATATTGAGAAATATAGCAAATAAAATGATAAACCAAAAAGACACTTTTGAAACTCTTTCTCTCTGTTTAGATCTTTTTTGGTTGAATGTCAATTTTTAATGTTTTGTGACTACCAAGACATGGTTAGTGAACAAGTTAGTCAAAACTTTTCTACCTTGATATTCATATCCATTATCTACAAATCCAAAAACGTAACCTGTAGCAACCCCACTTAACGTTATGAAGGTGGTTTTGCTGTTTGTTGTTTGGTTTTGCTTGAGACCTGATTTTGTGTACCCTGACTCATGTGCTGAAATTGCTGGGGCATGTGAGCAGTGTTTGTAGGGTCATCTACGTATTTTGTGCAAGAGGGCAAGCTTTTTCATACTGGGAGTTCATAGAGGCACAGGAAAGCGGTACTGCAGGAAAAGGACTATTTTTCAAGGGCATTGGGCATTTACCCCTTCATTTGACTTCAGCGAGAACTATGAAAAAGTATTAAAAAAAAAAGTGGCCACTTTGATTTAGAAAGACAAATGTTGACATGGAAATCTGTCTTCTGGTACCTCTGGCTGAAAAAAAATTGTAAAATGGTATTGCTGGAAATGTCTGCTTTTATCTTTGTATAGGTTTAGCATCAGCCTTATGGATATAAAACACAAACCTACCTTTGCCCATGTGATAACTGTTTGCTTTGCCTTTTCCTTCAGAGAGGTAGGAGAAATGATTAAACCACTACCATCCTGAAAAAAACAGACATCAGTAATATAAATTATTGTTCATTAATTGATTAAGAAAATACAAAGTCTGGAATCTGCATAGGGTCAATTATGATTTTAAATACTGATCCTTTGACTTAATGAAATTAGGATTTTACTACTGAACTCTTCCATCTATTTCTTGCTACTGTTAGGAAAGACTAAGCTGCAAATTTCAAAGACCTGTTAGAGGGACAGCTTTCTCCACTGTGACACATTGGAACCTAAGGAAAATAGAGCAAACTTTTTGAGGAGCAGCCAATGGCTGGGAGAGGAGAAAATGCTGTAGATGCTTCTGTGCTGATGAACTCTATAGCAGATTGTGTTCACCGAGGGTTACAGAATCCTTTTCAGAAGAGGAGAAGTAGGAGAATCAAAACCCATAACTGGTTATCAGTCTAAGTCCCCTCAGTGCGGCACCAACAAGTTTTGAGTTCAATTTTGGCTGGATGCTGTTGAGCTGGAAGTGGGAAAGGGGCTCAAGCCAAAGCTCTGCACACCCCTGGTGCCCAGACTTGAGGGGATAATTTCTTTGTCTGCAGGTGGTGGGTGAGGCCATGACCCTCCTCCCAGTAAAACCAGGGACAAGCAGGTTCCATGGACTCTGACAGGGGCTGAGGTCCTGGGGGCAGGAGTAGTGCCCCTCTTTGTTGTGCTGAAGCTGAGAGGACAGAGCTCCCCTCCCCATCCCAGCCCCAACTTCACTCTGGTTTCATCTGTAACCACACTGCTAGGTTTTTATTTTATTTTAAATCCTGGCTTCATCTAGAATTGATTGGGTTGTGCTCAGCATTGGCTGTCTTTACAGTTTTGAAATTCCTGGGAAACCTCAATACTGGCATTTTATAAACATTGTAAGCAAGACATGCTGGAATATTAATGGGTGAGACACATTTTAGAGGGGCACCATCACTTTGTAATTTCATCTCTTAAAATATATCGTCGAGGGGGAGTTTGCAGAAAAGCCACAAGTGTTCTTTGCAATTTAAAGCTTCTGCATTTTAATTATTTCTTTTTTCTGTCACTGAAAGATCCCTGGAGACAATGGGGGCTGTGGCACTGAGGAGCAGGTTATCCTGACTGTGCAGGGAGCACCATAAAAAACACAAAATGGACACACAGAATAAAATACAACTCCTCCCTCCCCCTTCCTAGTTTCTGTAATTTCTGGTGTTTATAGTTGTTACATCAGCAATGGGTAAAAAGGGAAAAAGGACAGATGGAAATGTGATCCCCGAACTGACAGAGCCTCTTTAAATTTGCTTGGAGAACCATCTCAGGAAAAAATTAAAAAAAGACAAAAAAAAAAAAAGACATACTACACTGTTCTGGATTTTATTTGTTTAAATGCAAATTTATGGAGCTGGCCACACACCAAAAATTGGAGAGTTTGGTACTGCAGTTGCTTTGGTGTATTTTTCAGCATTGTAATGGGCTACAGGGAGACAAAGGAGAATATGAATATATGGCAGTTGATATTTAGATTTGGGTGACATTTTTGCTTGTTGTAACTGTCATTTTTAAAAATCCATTTTCCTTCTATCATCCTATTGAATCACAGCAGACGTTGATATAGAAAAGCTGGAATTATTTAATAACCAAAATTAGGAGTGGTTTTTGTACTGTATTTCTCATTACCAACCTCTCGACTGATGAGGAATCCTGAGGTCCAGGCTAAACGCACCCAAGGGGTAGAATGGGCTGTTAAAGGGTGAGATGATAGACAGACCCCTTCCTCACCCCCCAAACCTGCTTTCTTTATAAAGCAGTAGAAAGCAAACCTTTTCACGGAGCATCGAAAAGCAAGCTGAAGTGTGACACTACTATCACACCTTTCACGGTATTTTTTTTCAGGAGCCTGCCCCTGATTTTAGTCCAAAGGAGCTGCTTTTGGGAATTGCGTGTCCAGCCCCGGCATTTGCCTGCTAAGGAAGAGGTATGCCCTTTGTCCCTCACCTGCAGATGGCTTGGATGCTTTTACTTTTCAGAGGCGAGCACTTCCCAGTGGGCTGCATTCAGAAAGTGCTTTTCATAGCATTAGTACAGAACCAAGTTACAAAAGAATATTAATCTAATACATTCCAAAATTCAAATATGTGTGATTAATAAGCATTATTATCTATAAATAAGGCTCTAATGATACTTTGGCAGTGTTGTAAACACAAGAATCAGAAGCAATTATTGTCATTATTGTTCTGCAAGTACTTTCCATGAATACCAAATGGATATTACTGTCCAGCTCCTTGGCACATAGAAATCCTGTAAAGAAACAGTTGTCAGTCAGTAACGTCTGGCTGGCTGCTGTTGAGTACGTTTGCCTAAAATGCAGTGTACCTAAAGACAAAGCCCGCAAGTTATTGAAAGCAAGGTGATTGTTGATTTAAAAAATTCTCCTTTGCCTTTTGCAACCCCCCAAATGATGTTAAATAAAGCCTATAAGAAAGTTTTCGCATCCTGTGAGATGAACTGTTTGTGTGATGGCTGTGATTAAAAATGGAAACGGATTCTCTGCCTTCTTTGTGTGAAACCCACAAAGGTGAGAATGTCCCAGCTGAAAGGTGGTGTGAAAATAATGACAAAGACTCCCTCAGCCGTTAGAGGTAACCCACGGCTAGTTTTTGAGGATGCAGGATGAAAGGGGTATTCATCCTCATCACGTTTACCTCTCCCCAGTTCCTACAGGTCCCATAGACTTGAGTCACACTGGTGGCCCGGTCCCACTTGCTGTGACACCCCCACTCGCCTTCCTTTGGCAGTCTCACCTCCCTCACCAACCCTCACCGCTTTAGATGGCGCCAGCCAACAGCAGCATTTTGTGGTGGGTGTCATGTTGTTCTTCAGATGCCAGGGTGTCATCGCGAGCGGGAACAGTGTGGGTCTGACTCTCCGAATCTGCAGAAAGAAAAAGAAAAAAAAAACCCAAACCCCAAACAGTAAGCTTCACTTTCCAAATGTGTTCAATTCTTCTTTCCTCTCCTTGATATTTGGGGCGTGCAACACCCTATACCATGTGGTTTAACATTTTGTTCTCTATTTGTAGGTCAACATTTCCATGATTAAACTTCATCCTTTATTCAGCCTGTTCTGGCTAGGCTTTGCAGCACATGTGATATAAGCTGTTTTCACAGCTAGTAGGCCAAATCTTACTCTGGATAAGGGAGCCAAACATATGTGACTGAGTCAGACACTTAAATCAGCTCCCTGGTAAATGGGAGATAACTCCAGGTGCCGTGTTGAACACTGAGAACCAAAGAAGTGGGAAGGGTGGCCAACGTTTCTCCGTGTGGGAAAGGAGACATCCTATGCACACAGACAGTGAAATCATAGCCCTGCCCAAATTTCTCTCTCCCACGTTTGCCTGAGGATATGGAGCCCTCATCATTGAAGTCACTGGGATTCTTTCCATTGACTTTGTTGGGCTCGGGAACAGGTCAGCCTGGGGCAGGCTCAGCCTCAGCTGGACATGGGATGGGCTTGCACAGGAATGACGCGAGGTGGGAGGAAGCAAGGACCTTCTCAAAGTTGTCACCCTTTGAAAGCCCACCTCGCACTAGCAGCATGCACAAGGGAGTTGCTGGGGGGACATGAAACACGCTGCCTACAACACCGCCTTTCTTTCACTTGCCCTCTCTATCGTTCTTACATGTCTGTCTCATTTATTGACCGAGGCTGGTGACTCTTCTTTTGCCTGGTGGCAGGTATCAGTTGGTCTGACACTGGCTTGGACTGTGCAATCTCTCTTCATAAATCAGGGGAACAATTCCGGGAAGAGCTGGCTGACTGGAGTGAACATTACCCAACCCAGTAATCCTCAGTGCAGAGGACTGGCATTAAGGGACTCTTTGGTTGCGTGGCCAGCATCTCTCCTTCTTCTGTCCTTCTTTGCCATTGCCTGGTAACTCTGGTAAGTAAATAGAAGCCTACAGGGCTCGTTAAGTGCAAATAGAAAAGTCAGGTGTCATATATAACTCATAGCTGCTATGTCATTGCTATGTGACATTCTTACTTTCACTAGGGCTAGACTGGTCTGGGTGGTTGGGCTGTTACACAGCAAGTGCCAGGGCTGATGAGAGTGAGTAACAAAGGAGAGCTCCTGCAGCAAGTCCAGGGAGGACACATTTTCCTCAAATGGGCAAGACTGTACTCAATGTTGCAGACAGAACTGGGCTTCATCTATGCTTTGGTGATGAACTGCATCATCACGTAAGAGAGGTGGCAACGAACAGGAATAAGCCCTTCCAGTGCTCCACTTGGGCTGCCTCCCTTAGCTAAAGGAAATACTGGCAATGTACATAGCAGGACTTTCAGTGACTTCTGCTTTTATCTTCTTTTATTGCACCCATCCTTTAGCTTTTTTTCATTTGCTTTGATTTTTCAATAGTTTTTTCATTTAGAAAAAACATCTCCTGCCCAAAAAGAAATCTACTTGCTAGATCACCACTAGATAAGCCCAAATAACGACTATTGTGGCTGTGCAAGCACTGAGTCACCTACTGTTTAGAAAGTCTTGTCCTGATAACACACATGTTGGCATGTAGGACGAAGTAGACACACTACTCCAAGGCTTTGAGGATCAGCCCCACACTTGTGCAACCCCCTGGGCACGCATGTGGGCATCTGATCAAATTCCCTGTCATTGCATTTGGAAAAAAAGCCTGCTGGCTACAGGAAGAAAGTTGCTGAGGGCTTAATAGAGGGCAGGTGATCTCAGTGCTTGTCATTCAGTTAGTGGATGCTGTCCTGAAGTGAGGCACAGAAGCAGATGATCTGATCTGGTGTGCCCAGGGATGTGAAACAGTGCAAGGCAGAGGGAGGATGAATGATGCACCCCTGGAAAGCAACAGGGAGAGTACCACGATTCTGCCTTCACTAGTGTGAAAGTTAATCGGGAATACACTGCAATAAATTCGTGTGTGTTTCAAAGACACTTTGGTGTCAAATTAATGAAAAGGAAAGGGGAACTCAGGCCAGTAAGATCTGCTGATAGGGACAAGTAGCCTCCCTTTCCCTGGGTCTGCCTTTTGGAAACACAAACCACATTTTGAATTCGCTTTTGAAAGTGTGAGCCAAATTGTGATGCTTATAGAAAGCAAGAGGAATGGAAAAAGGTGGGAAAGTCCTGTGATCAGGGTGTGAGGAGATCACACCACAGTACGGTGATGTGAATTTGAGGAAAAGCAAATTAAGTTTTTTCTCTGCAGTTATTTAGACAAAGGAAGTTAAGTCACCATTTTCTTATGCTTAAATAACAGTCTCCCTCTTCCATGCTATAAAAGATCTCAGGATCACACAGGAATGAATTAAGACTGTGGTACCAGACATAATTTCCAGTTAATGAAGAGACAGTGTATTTTGTATTATCTCGTCTCTTGTTTCTGGTTGTCTTTTTTGGGGTTGATATTACTGTAAGTAAATACATTTGTCTTTTGTTTCATCTTCCCCTTGTGACCTATTTCATTTAATTAGAAGGAAATGTGTAATAGGAAATGAGTAGCATCACACTGGGCTCCATCCAAAGCCTGTGAAATCATCAGGAATCTTTCCTGGGCTTTTCACGAGCACCAGATCCAGTCCAGCAGAAAAGAGGGGTTATTTCCACCTTATCTGGAAGAATGCGTGCTGCCAGCGTAAAAATATTACAGTCCTCATTTTAAGATCTGGCCCAGATACTAGGAAAGGATTTTGCTACTGCATATGTTTCTCTGTGCCACATGTTTCACATCTGCAGCAGCGCGTTAAAGGATAAAGGTTCCTAAAACCTGATCTCCGAATATATCCCAGAATCCCAGAATCACAGAATCCTAGGGGTTGGAAGGGACCTCGAAAGATCATCTAGTAGATACAATTTAAGGAAAAGATAAAAGATACTGATGGAAGTACAGGAGATGCTCTTTAACATGCATATTATTGACTCAATAGATTGTTACGGCTCCAGAGCTATTAGGGTCTGCTGTGTCAATGTGTACTTAGGGACTGTTTAATATGCAGATGGTTGACATGACAGACCGAAGCCATTACAGTCTATCATGTCAGGGGGGGATACATGAATACGCACTTTGCCAACACTGTAAAAAGTCCCTTTAAAATACAGTTGCTGTGCATACTTAGCTGCTTTTTAAAATAATTTAATAGATCTGGTTATTCAGATGCCCAGAGACTATGGAGTCTGGATTTATCAGCAACAAAATTTATTTCCAAATTAAGCCATTTTCCATGTGGAATGTGCAGTCGGGAGGACAGGGTGTAATCTCAGATATGCAGCTCCTATCAAATCTTGTAAAATTAGCTACTGCACTTGTGTGTGTGCAGAAGAGATCGGAATCTATCTGTCCGCATGTGTCTTTTTGAAGAATAGAGTTTTGTCTTTTTGAGGGGTAAGGGAGAATGTCGTCTCTTTTTTTCATTCAAATAATCTTCGGTAGCAATTAAATATCTCATGCTACCTAAGAGATCAGTTATTACAAGATAAGCAGCATGACTTGGAAAAACTGAATAAGTCTTTGATTATTTACTAAGTTTTGATATCTGCTATTTGCCTCAAAATGCGAAAAAGTGAAGTGTAAGATACAAACATGAAAGGCTCATTTGATCATCTTAGGGAAAGGAATCGGTAGTTTTGCTTTTCTTTTTCTCAACAACTTATTTTTTATTAAAATAGCAAAGCCGAGTGTTGTGTTTAATAAGATATATTTTTTTCATTTGAATATCAAATGGAAAAATACAATTAAAATATTTCTGCTTTTACATTAGTTGTAGGCTATATTTCAGTGACGCATATATCTAAGAAGCTCAGCATACACATTTGGTATATATTAGATGCTTCTAACAGATGCCCAGACCTCTTCCCCTGATTTTTAATGTTCTTTTTTATGGCAGCAATCCAGGGACATTTTAATTTGCAAGCCTGTGAACTTGGAAATAATACTTGTAGTGGGGCATTACATCTAGTCCATTCCCTCTAAGTTTATTGTCATGTGTCACCTAGCTGTGATATTAGCTGATTTGCTGGACTGAGTCATGCCGTGCAACTCTACGAAATTCCCAGAGCAAAAGCTCTCTGCTTTGTGAATAATAGTAACCGTGCAACATGGCAAAGGCCTTACCTCTTTTCTGTGGGACAGCTGGGGGGCAAATCTTGCAAAGGAGAAGTGCGTTTTCAGGCGAATGTGATGGCTGGTTTTCTGATGATTTTTGACTGCCGAGTGCCAACAGGGAGACCATCAGGGTGCTCGGCATGTGGCAGTAATGGGTAGGGCCAGTATCAGAAGGGAGAAAGTGAGGAGAGGACATTTCCCATAGCTAGTCCCACACATGCTCTTGGGTCTTCTGTGAAATTGCTGCAGTGACTCAAGCAAGCCAGGAAAAGCCTGGGGGAAGAAGGGGTCCAGGAAAGCCCAGGAGGTGGCTGCTTCTTACAGCTAAATGAATTCATTCTGCGCTCCAGGGGAGGTCCCTAATGGGAAATGTCTTTTCCTGTGCTGAGTTACCTCTGCAACAAGGAAGGACCAAGCAGCAGGAGCCTGAGCTGCAGGAAAATGTGTTGCCTCAAACAGCATCAGTGATGGTGGGAAAGGTATGTTTTGCTTCCTCCCTGTCCCTGGGAAGGTGGGTGCATCCCTCTGGTTGTCACTTGACAATGGGTGGTGACCATGGCTGTGGGAGCATCAGTCCCTGCACCCCTTCCTGCTCCACCTCTGGCTATCTGGGATGGCTGTGTGGGCACATCTGGCTTGCTGGGGCACTGCCCTCCTCCTTCCTTGGGGCAGTCCTGGGAGCTCCATGTCCCTCCCTGTCTACTCACATTCAGGGAAACATCAGCTGAAACAGGCATGTATGAGGGTGTGATGCAGAGCACTGCATTACCTGGTGTTAATCAATAAAATGAAAATGTATCTTTTTGACAGCACTTGTAATTTTGACTATTGCAATGGCGTGACATTTCTTTGAATGCAGTACGCTTCTGTGCCCCATTAAAGCATGGCTGGCATTGCTTTCAACTATTCACAAATGCTGAGATGTTGAAAAATGTAACATTTACAAAAGATACATCTGGTGTATATTTACAAGGCTCAGGAATCATTTAAATAGTGCCTGTGCCATCACCATATTAGGAGAAAAGTTAGTCCCAGCCCCATATGTGAAATCAGTAGTCAAATGTGTGCTGGTTGAAATTCCACTGATATGATATAGTATTTTGGGGTATTAAACGTGAACATACCATACTGGGTGTAATACCCAAATGAGATAAGTATAGACCAGCATAACAGGAGTGATAATTGCCTGTATGCACCTGTTTCCAACTAAGTGGCTGGAAGAGGATTATGGGTTTTGAGGGACAAATGCTTAATTTTTTTATTAAAGAAGAATCTTTGGCTTCTCATTGTGAGAAGTCATCATGTTTTTTCCTATTCTTTAATGAGAATTGTAAGACCTACCTAGGAAAAGGGTGAAAAGACACTGAACAGCTTCCTTTATATCATGTAACATGCTGAGGACAAAAAAGTGTTTGTCTCCTCCTGCCAGTGCAATACCACTTAAGCTACATTTGAAAACTATTTTTTAATTAATGCGATGGGTCATGTTTTCCCCACACTAAGGCAGGAAATTCAGGGTAAACCAGATACTCTCTTTCTCAGTCACACAAACATGAATTAAGCATGTAGCATCAGACTTAATTTCAATTTCTAGGTCTGTAATTGAATCTAGCTCAATGTGAACTTTTTTATCTGCACCATCACATTGATATCTGGGTGTTAGTGACATTATTTAAAGCAACAAATCAACCTATAGGACTGTGTTCAGCTATACTTTCTTTATGTCGTTTGACAGTAAATGGCATAAAAAATGTTACTTTTCTCTAGGGGCAGATTTGTTAAAGGGTTTTCATCTTTTGTCAAGATATTTAATCTTGAAATGTTAAGAAAAAATGCACAGTTTGTACAAGTGCAGATTTCTGCATGCACAGTTTGCCTGATTGCTAATTTGGATGAACATGCTTAGGTTTAACACAAGCAAATGAGAGAGGAAAAAATTTTTGCATATACCCTTCTGAGTCAATTGTGAGTCCCCAGACTCTAAGGGAAGCAGGTATCCACTTTTGGGGCTGAAAGCTGTCACTCGGATCACCCCATACACCAGTCTCTGTTCATGCATGCCAGTGAGAACAAATCCTAACAATGAGCTGCTGAGTGATGCCAGCAGAAATGAATGTTCCTGAAAGCTTCGAGGTTTTGGAGCAAGCAGCTGAAGCCAACTCCGTGGCACTCACTACTGCTGACTAATCAAAGGAGGGAGAGATTTTGGTGAAAGCCTCCAATGAAATGGACAATTTTGAACACACCTTTGTTTTCCAATGTGCTGAATAAAGCTGATACAGAACTACAGAATTAAGTCCAAATGCCCAGCCATGTTATTTCCTCAGAGGGGTTCACTACAGAACGACCTATCCAAAATTATTACTGCTCCTAGTAATTATTATTATTCATTCCTGTTGGTAAGCCTGTCCCTCCATCATGGTAGGGATCACATGCTGGGTTGTCTATTGCTTAGGACATCATATGCCTCTGGAAGTGGATGATTGTTTAATTGATAGATTGCAAAGATGTGCTGACCTATTGCCTTTTTGTGTTTTGCTTTGCTTCAATTGTCTGGACTCTTGCAGCTCCTTAGTAGCTTTTCTGATCCATCATGTCAGGTTGGCAGCTGTGCCTCTGCACTCTGCCTGCCTGCCCACCGCGAGCCAGATTTCGATCTCAGACATGTGGCATTCCCTCCTCCCTCTCTGTCCTCTTACCAGAGAGCTGATTTTGCCTGCATCTCTATTAAATGGCTTGATTTTTACAGGAACAACTGCTTTCTCCCACGGGTCTCTTAACCCAGGGCACTAGGTGTGCAAGGGCAGAGGAGGGCACATTCCCAGGTGTCCCTAGGCATGTGCTACGTATCCCAGATCAGACTCCTGCCTGACATTTGCAGGCTGAGCCCCCCACCCACTCCAGACAATGGTCCCGCTCAGTACTGGGGTCGTTTTCATTTGGAAATATTTCCCCCATGCTGTGGAACTTCTGCCCTTACTGTGGACTCCTCGCTTCTCTTAGGTTTAATTTCTCTGTGGCTTGCAGATCTGCAAAGGACAGTGTCTCAAATGAATAAATTCCATTTTACATTGGTACACCTGGAAAATTTTCCTTGGAGGTTTCCATCCTCTCCCCAACACTAGGAAAAAAATGATTGAAAAAGGGTGGAAATTTTATAAGCAAATTTTCAAGAAGGAACAGATTTTTTTACTGCCAAGCTGTATAATAGGTGTTTTTGAGAGGCTGTTAACTTCAACAGTATAGTTGCAAAGAGCATTACACCCCACACTGCATCGTTCGTTAAGCAATTAAGTTACTGATAGGCTTTTACATTTATTTACCTTGATGGAAAGATATGTTTACTCAACCTGAGTACAAATCAACACGAGGAGGTGGAAGTTCAGAGTAAATTTGACTAATGATGTTGTGTTTTCATCCTTAAAAGAAAGAAAAAAGTCTCCCTGCTTTTGATGCTATTTTATCTTCATTGGAAGGGATCCGAAATGATCCCAACTGTCATGTGAGTGCTCAGTTAGGTTCAGATCCTCTTTGATTGCAGCTGAACATCTCTCTCCGTAGGCTCATACCTTCCCTCATATGAATACAGCATACAGCACTTCAGGTTGTTTATTGAACAGTGCTTTAACTCTTCTGCTGTGGATGCTCTCATGATTATATCTTTAAGCAAAATATGGGCTGCAGTCACCTTTGCCCATGGAGATGGTAATGCGGCCACATTGCCGATGTGAAGAAAGTATTTCCTCTCAGTTTCTGAATAACTTCTAGAATAGAAACCTGACTGGTACAAGTCATATTTCTTTCAGTGAACCTTAATTATCTCTCCTCTTCTTCCAGGCCCACTCTGTTCTCCAGTCTTGTTACACGGATTTCTCTCTCTCCAAGTAATTCCTCAGCATCTCCTTGAATGGCATCTACTGCACGTGAGCATCCTCCACTGTCTCTAAGATACTTTTGTTGGTTTTCTTTTTTGAACATTTGTTTTTTTGAGATGACATTGATAGACATGAGGCCTAAGTCTGGAGATGTTCTGTGGGTAGAGCTCACATTTATTTCAGTATGTCGAGCAGTTTTAGGATCTGATCCATATTGAAGACTAGCGCGGCGTAATGAGGCCCGGGCATATAAAACAATATGTATTCTAACACAGCTCACTCAAAACAAATATGTTCCCTTCTCTTAAGCTGGTATAAACAAACAATCTCCATTGTGTTCATCACGGCTCTATGCCGCCTTGCACACGGAAAAACTTGGCTTCCCAGTTCATGAAGCAGCATCTATCCTGCTGCATAGATCTCCCCACTGCGTGCCCAGACAACCCTGTGACTTAGAATGTCGGTTCTAAAAGCTGACACTAGGTCTGGCGCTAAGTCCTAAGTGTTTTATGGGGAGAACATTCCTCCTTACAGATATACTGAAGGGATTCTCATTTCTGAGTCCTGTGTTCTTCAGCCAGATAAAGCTGACTGGGTTGCAGGACAGTTTACATGATGGGAAAGCAGAGGATCAGTGTAATAGATGTTGCAAGGTACCCTTGCGATGACCCGCAAAATCTTCTCTTCTGATATCTAAAGTTGGGATAAAAGGAGCAGCTGCATGAAAATTTGTGATGACTCGAGGTGGAAACATTAGCAGAGACTAGTTCAAAACTCATGTGCAAGATGTGTTGCCTGTGTGAAACGCAGGGAGTTTGAACCCAGGTATTCCTTCTGCCATTGAACTCAGACTTTTATGTTCTGCAAAACCATTCCACTCTCCTGTAACTTGTGCTGGAAGCGGAGTGAGCTGTTTTGACTCTGAAACAATTTCATTGTTAGGCTAAGTGTTACACAGATGGCATTCTTAAATGTAAAATTCTCTTTATGATTTGTTCGATTTCATATTTATTTCATTAGATCATTATTTATGTTAAAGAGACACGATTAATATGAAACGTGCTCAGCTTGAAAGAAAATGTTGAGAGGAGTTTCAGGTATCTGATCCTCAGTTCTTTAGTTTTTGTGTTTTGCATTTTCCTATTTAAAATGTTTTTTTGTGTCTCTAGGTGTTATGTGACAGATCCACACAAACAACAGAGGGGAAAGAGCCCCACTTAACTGATTAGAGGAGAGAAGCAGTGAAAGGGAATATGCACAAAGCACTGCCAAGTTCACAGAGCAAAGGAAAAGATAAAAAATAGAATCATTTCACCAACATTTTTTTTTTATTTAGACTAATGTGAGGTATTTCTTATACTAGCAGCAGGGAAACAATTTTCAGACAAAAATGTGATTTCTTAATCAAGGATCTCTAATTCAAAATATATTTATTTAATAAACAGTAATTATGATAGCTGCAACTACTCATTCGTATCAATAATTCATTCAGAAGTAAACCATATCAACATATTAGCATTTATTTTTCCATTTAATAGGCTGTGATTTAAAATAAATGTAAATCGTCATAATCATTCAGCTCCATATGCTGAAAAAAGAAAAGTCACCTTAAACCAGATGCATATTGTGAAAAAAAAAGGGGAAGACAAGTTGTTCTAAAGAAACAGCGTATGGGGCAGATCTTAAGCTGGGGTAAAGATGCTCTGCTTTGCAGACGTCAACAAAGTGAGGCTGAGTTACACCAGACGAGATTCTGGTCAGTAATTTTGAAGAACTGGAGGTTTTAGAGGGTTTTCCACTGAGTCATATACTCATTTATTTCTTTAAGAAAAGAGATGAATATAATTTCTTCCAGATTTAATCAGGAAAAGTCAATAAATGGGATAAAGAAGACTGAGGATTTTTATGTGTGGAAACAATAGGCTGTTTGCCTCAGTAGTAGGCTCCGTGTGTGTATGTGATGGTGTATGTGGAGCTGTATTTATTTTTTCCTGTCACTGGTTGGTTAACCAAACCCACTCCTAACTTGTGTGCCTAACTATGCACTTTGCTTTGTCACCTGACAGTTCTTTTTAAACTCCCTAACTTACCAGAACTCCCACAGCAAGCTCTGTTGAAATCTTTTTCTCTCCGTCCCCTGCTTGAAGTCCAGGGAGTGGCATTTGGAGGCTGCAGGGCACGGCTTTGGAAAAGACCTCCAAGAATCTTTTTACTTTGGGCATAGGGAAAAGGCAATGAAGGGCTTGAGCCCCGGTCAGCATGTGCTTTTGCTGCTAGACCATCTCAAACACTTGGTGCAGAACTTGTCTTGCAGATTTTTCTGTTGCTTTTGCTGAGTATATGAGGCCAGAACCCGTGATGGGGAGCTGGCTGTCACTGTGCTCCCAGTCCTGCTTCCAAGTACTAGTCAGTGCCGATGGCACACTCTTCAGGCCTCATCACAGCCATAGGGCCCTCTTGTTCTCCGATGAGCTCAGCAAAGCCCTTCCTCTTCCTCAGACAGTGTGCCCTGTGTTCTGGATGGAAAAATAAAGCCCTGCATCGCTTCTTCGCCTGAACTCTGGCAGTGGTGCTTTCAGGGAACATCTCGGGGCAGTGACTGCATCCATAGTGCTGTGAGCACAGCGCAGGTTAACCCTGAAAAAAGGTGTTTTCATGGGTTTGCAGGTGAGCTTTGCTGCCAGTGCAGTTATTGTGTTAGTCTTCCACAGCTGCTGGTGCAGTCCCAGCGGTGACTGTCCTGCACGTGTAGCCCGTGGTGCATGAGGACGTATGGCGACAGGGCAGGAAATTTATGGTGGTACCTGACTTTTGATTTTTCCAGTCTCTGCCATGATTTGTGCTCTTAACATTCCTCCTACAGTTTTTAAGAATAAAAGTGAGTCATGTTGTTTAATTTGCTCCATCCTAATAGAGAGGAGCCATGCTTTTTCCACAAGTTACTGCATTATTCCTCTCTCCGGTGTGGCTCTGATTTAGTGCTGGATGAAACTCAAGAGGAGGATTAGTGTAGATATACTCCCATATGCTTGGATGCATTTCTGAACTCTGTCTGTACCATCCTCATTGCTTTTGATGGAAAAAGCTGGGCTATAAACCTGATGAGAACAGGCTTCCATGCAAGATATTTAGTATTTCCTGCTTCCATTTGGGCCAGGAATATGGCACATCCAGCCCCTTTTGGCCCTGGAGCTCTCAGTCACGGGCTTGCCTGAAATTCAGAAAATCACAGCAGCAGAAAATGAATAGGAGAATAAAAGGAAGTTGATTTTTCTCCACTTTAATAAAGGCTAAATTAGGGTTTAGTTCCGGCTTTGGCTGAAACTTTGCTGGGGGATGGGCACAGGTGGAATGTTTTTATTTTAATGGAATTGGTTCATCCATCTTTTAGATGGTTGCACTGGATTGCGAGTCCATTTTTATGGTCCTGAGTAAAAAAATCTGGGCTGCTTTTTAAGACCTGCACCTTCTGGGAAAATTAGGGCTGGCTGTAAAACCTTGACTGTATTGTATTCAAGCAAAAAGGGAGCACAAGAAGAGAGAAAGAACAGAATGAGGGAGAGAGGGAGAAAGGGGAGGCTTTCCCAAAGATATGCTGCTACAGGGAGTTGTGCTACTCCTTGGTGTCACAGCGGGGGGCTTCACTATATCTAATACCTGGTCATTTTTCTAGCCAGTAATCAAACTGTTAAATAGTCAAACACCAAGCCACATTGAACTTGATCCTAAAACCACTGTTCTACTGCCTTTTGGGGGTTTTTTTCTTTAGTTTTTATTTTCTTTAAAGAATTTCCCAATAGTTCTGTAATCGGTTGATCATTTTTGCTGATTCTCCTCTCTGTTACAAGGGTTTCCATGTTTATGAATGAAAGGCTATGTTTTCTCAACTAAACCCTTGACTCCTCGGTTCATTAGTAAACTAAAGTTAACTTACAAGATTTGACTGAAACCTCAGGCTCTGCCAGCTGGATGCTTGAGGAGTTCAAGCTGGCTAGATAAAGGAACACCTTTTTCACATGCCCTGGCCTGGCTCCTGCCTTGCCCCACAAGTTTCTATCAGGACAAAGGCTGACATTGTCTGCAAGGAGCAACTCAGATTACGGCCGCTTCCATCTATGTTGCCCCTGACCCCGTTCCTGCCCCGGGCTGCCCACGCTCTGCCCTCCTCACACGCACGGAGACTTCAGCTACAGCCTGCTGCCTGCTGGTGTTGTCTGGTCTTGAGGGTGGCCTTGGATGCATTTTAAAAGGCAGCTCAGTTGGTCTGCACGGATAACATGGAATGATTATTTTAGGGAAGATTTTCCTCTAAAAAAAAAGTAAAAATAGTTCTACATGCATGCAGTTTGATCTTCACACAAAAGATTTATATAAGAACTCATTTCTCCCTGTCGGTTACAAAAAAATAAAAGCATGCTGGTGGGATTTAGGGAAGTGTGCAGGCTAGAGGATAGTGTCAGACAAAAGGGAGTCTTTTCTCTAAGAACATCTGCACAGCTGGAGCTCTGGCAGTGCTGTGGTTAGAAAGCTTAGGTGTTGCCTGGCTGAGGCAAGGCACAATATCTCTTTAACACCCTCCTAACACACAAATTTGGCCAGTGGTTCTCAGACCAGTCCCCAGCCCTGTCACCTGCCATGTACACACAGACATACATGCATTATTTTGCCACCAAAAGCCTGTTTTTGGGAATCTGACACCCCAGAGGTGAACTGTATGGAAAGGATCTGAGGGTAAAGGTGGAGGAAGAAATTGTCTCCTTTATATGCTAAAGTAGATGTAAAACAGTCATTGCTGCATTGACCCTAGACCAGCACAACCCAAATATCCCATCTCCTTGATGCCCTGCAAAAATGTGTCTATAGCTCAGGGCGGAGAGACTTACCAACAGGTTTGCTAGAGAAACAGCCTTGGCAGCGTAGCAAGGACCCATCAGGATAGGAAAGATGCTCCCTTTCGGTGCCTGCACCCTCAGAAGTCTTTCTAAGGTCAGGTGAATTAACACTGGCTGACTCTGTCCAATCTGCTTTGTGGTATGAAGGAAATGTGTACATGAGTCTGAAGGTGCTCAGATTTTTGTCTGTCTTGGACTGGCCCCATTCAGACATCTCTGCCCTCCCAGGGGAGTGAGTCCCGAATCCAAAGACAGATCATAACAATACAACCCGTGTGCTTGCCTTTAATATAACATGATGCTTAAAACTGAATATGAGCAGGGATGAGGCTTTAGATCTTCCTCAAATCTCAGTGTAACTTTGAGGTTGTCAAACAGCACTGAAGTGAGAGATCTGGAGTAGGAAAATTAGTGAACACAAAAGTCATGATATTTACTCAGTTTATGCATTTTTTCTCTTTTTTTCATAAAACCTGCATAACTGGCATGTAATTGTTTTGCTAAGTGAGCCTTGAAAGCGAAAGTCTTGATAGCTGTCACATATCTTCTTTGTAGTAGTGTGTTGTCCTTAGAAGCTAATCAGTAGAACTTGCTCAGAAGAACTTAATCAGCAGAACTGAGCTCATTGTCAGTGCTTAACAAATAATAAATTATAATAATAGCAGCAGTTCCTTTTGACACAACCTATCAAACTTTTTCTTTATTTCCAGGAGTGTCTTAGTTGCCTCTAGTTAGGATTTAATACCTACTACAGCTCTGCTTACTATGGTTGAGAACACTGGTGATATGACCTAACAGGGTGAAAGTATCGATCAAAATGAAATTTTAACAAATGTCAGAAAAAGAATCCTGAGAATGTTCATGGACTATTCCCTTTTGCTTACCAGTGTTGCTTAAAGGACTTGAAAACTGAATTCAAGAATAGATTCGATCTGTTCAATTGTTAAAATGTAAGACCCTATGCTTACAAGTTAATAGAATCACATTTGAATTTCCTGATGGACTCTTTTTTAAAAGACAGACTCATTAGGTTTTCCTTACAGAAAGGTGATTGTATCTAGAAATATGTCTATTATTATTAATTATTTTTATTATAAGGAGCTTGGATAGCTCTGAGGGTTGTTAACATATCTGGGGCTATCACTTCTTTGTCACCATTGTAACTTGGCCCACGTTGGGAGTTACAGACAGTCATTTCATTTTCTGATTGTTTGGTAGTTTATATGCAATTAGTTGGTGGGTTTTATTCACTTTCAATGAGATGTATATCCACACTATAAAGAAAATCACCATGTCAGCTTTAAGCTGCCACTAACTGTCACAGGCTTAAATGGAACCGTGTCAATTTATCCCAGTTGAGGATCTGACCAATGATCACAACTGGTATTAATTAGCAGATGTGTTATCAGACTCTGTGGAGATGTCCTGGGTTGAGTGACAACAGAGGCACTCAGTCGCCACAGCCGGTGGAGCCGTGCCAGTTTGGCAGCTGAAGATGCAGAGCCCGACACCAGCAGGTGGAAAGTCCAGGTGGAAAGTCCAGCCCCTTGATGGAGGCATGTTGGTGACTTCTGTCACCAGTCCCCATGCAGAAGGAGCCCCAGAGCAAAGGGGTGGCTGGTGGTATTAAAACACAAGCAGTGCAAGGCACTTGGGAGGGGGGAAGGTGGGGAGGGCAGAGGGGGAGGATGTTCCAGCATTGAACTGACTCATCCCTGGAGCTGGGTATGCACAAGAGATTGTGCTGATAGTGTGAAGCGAAAGTCACCAGCAAATGTGTTGGGGTGCAATATCTGAGCTGACACGGTGATGCCAGTTGCAGGTGTGTGACAGAAGGGTGAGGGAGACACCTCTAAAAAGAGTGGATCCTACAAAGCAGTGGTAGATATTGACTCCCACAGTGCTATTATGGCAGTAAACTAGGGATTTGGACCATGACTAGAGAAATGCCTTGAGCAGATCATGTGGGTGAATGAAGACCAGGAAAGTGACAAATCTGAGCGGGTGCACCTTTACCCAGAGAAAGAAAGAACATATCACCCTCCCTTTGCATTTATCTGAGTGCAGCGTGCGTTAAAACCAAGCCAATGACCTGTGCAGATACTCCTTGCTCTATTGCAGCTACCCCTCCTTTCTCATGCCCACCTGCCACCACGGGATGGTAGAAAGGAACAAGCTGCCAAGCTAATAGTGTGGGACCTTTGTGAAGATTTCTGGTCTCTCAACATTCACAGAACAAACCTGGACCGCAGGTAATTCAGGGAGTGAACTTTTCAGCTACTGACAGAGTTTCAAAATTGGCTCAAGTTAGATGGCCCCATGCTTTTTGGTCCACTGGGAAAATTTTTCTTTTCAGTGTGAGATCTTTTTGTTGTAACTCAGGAAAGGAATACTGCAGGAGAATGAGAGTTAAATAGTACTCGGAACGGAGAGGTTTTTAGGCTGGTCCCAGGCCTCTGACCCAGCAGAATATCTGAGGAAGGTGCAACAGTAACCACCACCTTCAAATCCCCTGTTATCCTTTCTGCACACTCCTCCCACCATTTTAAGCAAGATATGAAAAGGTGTTTAGGCACCTATTTGCTGTAACAAATACGGGTCTTTCTCTGAATAGCTACCTCTGGGACCAAAGCCACAAAATGGGATGACTGAGACTTGTGTGGGGTATAGATGTCCAAGTCCAGGATCCCAGTCCACACACCCCCGAAGTTCATCACCTACATTTTTGCTAATAAAGATCTTAAGACATCTGAAATCTTTCTTTTGCTTGTGCCACTTGGACAGACAATCACCAGCTCAGCTGAGCTGAACTTAATCACAGAATCATAGAATTGCTTGGAAAAGACCTCCAAGATCATTGAGTCCAACATCTACCCAGGACTGCCAAATCCACCACTAAACCATGTTCCCAGGTGCCACATCCAAATGTTTTTTGAACACCTTCAGGGTTGGTGACTCTACGACTTCCCTGGGCGGCCTGTTCCAATGTCTGAACACCCTTTCAGTAAAAAACATTATCCTAATCCTGATTCACCTCCTCAAACTATGCATTGTTTTGCCCATGTGTCTACAAAGAGCAACGTGTCAAAGGAGTGTAATGTGCACTTGGGACTGAGCAGTACACAACATACAGTAGTTGTCTTCACTGTGATGCAAAGTAAATACCTTCAAAATCCACCTGAGCTTCAGGGCGCTCAAGCCCTTATCTCTTATCTGCAAAGAGAGCAGGAACCCTAGCCAGGAACCTACAGGCTAAATATTCACAGGGGAAGATATTTTCCATACTTCCTGCAGCAGTGGAGCTGGTATGCATAAGGTTCTCTGGGAGGAGTTTAAGGCAGTCAGGTGGAGAATAAGTTACCTTCTTCAGCCCTCCCCTGCTGAATTAGCTTGCTGTGCACTTAGCTGTTTTGGATTGACACAAGATAGAGGATCTTGTTCAGTGTACTCACTGCTATGTAAGGTGTTTCTAAAAGATTGGCTTCACGGCCTAAGGAAAACACAGTGATTTTTCAGAAAAGTCAGTAGAACATATCCTCAAAGGATATACAGACGTGATGATTATTGGAGTTTTAATTAAAATAGCAGGTAAAATAAGTATTATGGTGTGTTGTTATTTCCAAGATAACAACAGAATAAAGGTGCCTATTTCTTTCCTGAGTGCAATTTTCTAAATGAAAAAGTAAACATTAATATCTTCAGAGATCTTACTGATCTTGTACGATAATTTAGAAAAATATCTCTATTAGGGATAGTTATATATGCTTTTTGTTGGAAATGCAATCACAGGATATGCACATAGCTGCAATCCGTAGACAGATTAAGTAAATTAAATCACTCAATGTCTTTTTTCAATAGCTCTAAAGTTAAAAGTAATTTGCAAAGGAAATACTCAGTTTCAATTGGTTTGTAATATCTGTTAATGATCTTTGGAAAAATTTCTGATAACATACTGGAATTCCCTCAGGGACAGGGTTGTGAATAAGTGGATTTTTTTAAGTTTGAGATGTCATTAGCTAGTGATTTCTTTGAAGTAAAAAGCTGTTACGGAATAAATTGCAGAGGTATACAAGTGAACAGGACAATCATTTTTATGAATAATATGCATTTTTTCCATGGTGCTTTCTGCCCTCCAAAGAAATGATTTACAATCTAACTTGCCATTATAAACATACTGGAATCACAATTATGTGTGTATTTTGTACTTGCTTTAAGTATATGCACTGTCTTTATAAGAAAGTACAGATTGCTGGTGTAAAACCACTAGTCTTAAGGAGCTGATTTGCTCCTTTTCATTTATTTCCTTTTCTTTTTTTTCCCCAGTAGATAACTTTTCCAACCCATAAAGCTGAAACAACTTCCCATAACTGAAATGACTCCAGAACAGGTCTTCTCTGGAAGATGTCCTCCCTGATTTCTTGTGGGGCCTATAAGATGACTGAAGTTGTAGGTAAGTGCAACTGTGGAAAAAAGGACCTCTATTCTCTTGGTATCTTGTTAGAATTAACACTTTTTAACAGTTCAAAGATGAACCAGATATCCATCATGCACCACCAAAATATGGTAAAATTTTTCAGGACAAATGTGACCTCCTGGCCTCTGCCCCCATCCGAGGCTATCTGAAGTAGAAAAGAGCACCAGAGGCACCACAGCTTACACTTGCTGAGGGGGAACATTGTCCGACTTCTGAGGTTCATCAGAACAATTCAGCCATGGGCAGCTGAGGATGGGCCTTATGTCTCCACAGGCTCCTGTGGGTGTGTCTGGGTTTAGGCAGGGACCAGGGACACTCTGGAGGGATGATGGTCTGGGTGATGTGGCATTAACATTCCAGGTTGTGCTGTCACATAGATCAAAGGATAAGGCTAGTTGCAGCTGTTGAGCCTTTGGTTTCCTCACCTTCCTCTAAACCTTTTTTGTCCAAGACGTTATTGATCTCTCTTTTTCCTGATCTACAGATAGATCTGTAAGGCATGTTAATATGAATATGACTGCAGCCCCCAGGATTCCCACACAACATTGGAGGACAAAGGAGTTGTCCAGTTCTAGTAAGAGAGTTGAGCAGTCACAGGTTTGAAAAGCCTTCTAGTCTTTCCTGATCCTCTGAAGGCCTAGTGCTGGAATCCATACATACCCTGGTAATCCATTAGTAGGTCAGGCACTCGCTTCTCGTATGTAGATGTTCAGTGATGCTCTGCAGTTACTCTGAGAGTCGTGGGACTTCCTTGTGGCTGCTCCTTAGCAGTCACTGGCACTGGTCTGCCCTCAGATACCTTGACTTTGACAGAGGCCAATACCAGACAACATGGAAGGAAACTCTTCCTCCACACTGCGTGTTTAACAGTGTAACAGTTTGCCATGGATGAAGATGCCTTCCTGACCCTGCCTATTACTTAGCATATGCCAAGAACTGCTGGGGTGATTATACATCATTGCATACCAGCTAGTAAAACTCTCACAGATTTTTTAAGGCTAGAAACAACCATTATTATCATCTAATCTGATCTGCATAATACATGCTACTGAATTTAACCCAATCTGAACTTTGTGTGAAGTTTCGCTTTTATGCCTAAAAGCACTTCCTCAATTACAAATATGATACTGTTCCTCTCAGTACTATCTGTGCAGCAGCAAGTTCCACTAATTAACTGTACATTGTTTGGAAAAGCAATACCTCTTATCCGTTTGAAATTTGATACCTCTTCGTTTCACCTTGCAGGATAGGAAAGGTTTTTTTTTTTCCCTTTGCTGCTAATTAGGTTGGAAGATCATGAGAACGAAATGTTATTTATATTATGGTCATGCTTAAGTAGAGCTCTGACGAAGCCTGGGGATCCCATCACACAAAGTGAGTGAGACTGTGCAAATCCTTCAGGGCTGGGACTGTTTGAACAGACAAATGACACGTTTTCCAGGGAGCTGAGTGATTTACCTGAAAAGATTGCCAGACAAATCAATGGATTTGTAGCTCTAAATGACCATGCTTTTCTGAAAAGCTCACCCAAAGCTTGAAAGAAAGGTATGGAAAGGTGAAGTTTCTAAAACTAAAATTAAAAAATGAGTTTGGCACATAGTCAACAAAGGAAGATGTTAATATGTAGCTCTGTGTCCTGTCCACTGACCGTAGGTCACATTGGTCTCCAGTGGCTGGAAGCCCTCTAAGGGTACACTAAGGAAAATACCTGCAATGCCTGCTTCATGCAAGTGCTGAAAACCTTTCAGAAGAACTGCTAGGGTCCAAGGACAACTTCTAGATTATCTCAGGCAACACTGCTTGTTCAAAGTTTATAGAGAGGGTTCACATATGATTTGCAGTCCCATGATGGTAAATCTTCCCTGAGAGACAAGCTGGTGCTTGTGTTCTATATCTCTTCTCAAGAAATCTCCCATCCTTTTGACTTTTGTCATTTTTATAGCCATTCTCTGCACTTGTTCTATTTCTACTTTCTTTTTTTCAGGGATAAGGTGACCAAACTTGAAGACAGTATTCAAAGTGAAGATGTGCCACTGATTTATATAATAGAATTATAATATTTTCCATATTATTCTCTAAAAGCCTTTTCTTCGTGCAAACCCCATAAGATTCTTTTTAATTCTTTGAACTGCATTGCCTTTTAACATCTGTAGTTTACTCTGATCAGATTTCGACAAAGGAATAAAAGGCTCCATTTTTCGCATAGAATTTTATTTATTGTTTGAACTTGAGAGGAGAAATTGGTTAACTTACGATTTAAAATTCTTGGCAATGTAGACCATTGGGCAAGAATTTAATTATCAGCCCTTCCATACCATCTGTAGAAACATGTGAGGGTGAAAGTTGGTTTACAAGGTCTTGGCTCAGTAGACTTGTCTTTTGTTTTATAAACACAGGCAAAGACTTAATTTGGAGCTGCCAGCATCCCCAAAGATGTCAGAAATGTTGTTCACCTGTACCCCCTTCCTGATGAAACATGCCGGGCCATGCATTTACATGCCATCCAACCAGGACCACGTGCATGTGCCAGCGGTACCTGAGTTCTGCAGTTTCCTGTTTGCTGTACCAGCACACCTTCACACCAGGTCAGGGGAAGACCCCTTCAAAAATGAGACACTTGATGACTGCAGAGGGTGAGGATCTTGTTCTTGTGGCACAGCTGGGTGTTATGCCTTCATCAGGGTATTAGAAAAGCCTCAGGGAAAACAGTTACATCTGTTCTATTGCCTAAGACACTTCCTGCAGCTACTGCCTTTCCTTAGAGTTACCAATCCAAGTGCTGACCCTGCCTGACCCTACTTATCTTGTAAAAGCTGACAAGATCACAGCCTGAAGCAGTATAGCCACAGGCTCAATACTGGCTACCAAAATGTCTGTTTAGTATTTTCAAGAAGCGCTGCTGTAAAGATTTACAATGCCAGCTACTAGATATATAGACACCACCAACACACAGCCTTGACCCCTGAACATTCAGCCCCACTTACACAGAAATTTGTGCCTCTCAGGGGGCCAACACTGAGCTGCCACAAAATAGTGATTCCCTACCTGCAAGTGAGCAGGTTTATATACACTAAGATAGTGGGTAAAAGTATTTGAAAGCTACAGTATTGAGTCCAGAGTTCATTGTTAGCTTCTTTCATCAGTTGCATTACTGTTTTAGCAGTAGAAAGGACTCTGCCATCTCTCTGTAATATCTTTTTTTCTTCAGTTTAGTATAGACAATTGTCTTAATTTTTCTGTGACCAAAGCAATTTTTCATCAGAAGTTATTTTTAAATGAATTGTAAATTTCTTCCCTAGCAAACATTTTAGCTCCACTGCATGAAAGCAAATGCACACTTCCCTGAATATCTCCAAGGATAAACACAGGTTTAAATATCCAAGAAATATTAAAGGTTTAGTTATATATACATTCATACGCAATGCATTCATATGCATACATTCATATGCAATATACATTAATAGTTCTTGCAGGGTGGTGGTGGTTTTTTTCTTTTCTTTTTAGAGCAGCAAAGACATGGAAAAGACTTTGAGGTCCAATTGCTCCTGTCGGAAACTTCTGCTGACTACAGCGTGGGTTGGATTTGGCCCAGAGAAACCAAATACATGCAAGTAACAATGAGTTGGCCATAGAAGCAAGGAAAATCATAGATAACAGGTGCACACAAATTAGCAATGTACCTTTTAGGTCACCTTGGACAACTCCCTGACACCATGAGATTGTTTTCTATGGTATATTTTTGGTTGTTTTGTCTGCCTAGATTAAATGTCCTAAGTGATACCATGTTCCTAGGGAGAGATTGTCCTGCCTACAATGTCTTGTCAGAATTTTTTTTTTTCCATTCTTAACATTATCATATTTCTACTACTTATGCCCCTTTGCAAACTTCTTTATTTTCCTTAATTGGTGCTATTTTCCTCCAGTATCTTGTAACTAGTGTGATGTGTTTAGTTAGCATTAAGCAAACCCATAGCTCTTTAACTCATTTAATCTTCACTGACAAATCGGTCCTTTCAGCATCCTGGTTATTCTTCCTCTCCCCTTGTCACACTCCTTTCTGTCAGTATCTTTCATAGTTATGAAATTTTAAAGATGTGATACATTTCTCTAAACAAATGACAGATCTTGTATAGAGCTGAGCACCCTCAATGTCTTCTCACTGAAAAACCCTCCTGATGTCTCCAGGGGAAAGCTGTCAATGCTCTGGACAGACACACAGGTAAAGTATCCTGCTCAAACCACTTCCCTGGTGCCACTTATTCTCTTGGCCAACAGAAATCTATTAAAGCGGTTAACCTAGTGGTTCAAAAAACAAATACGTGTCATTATGGAATTATTTTATTTTTCACAATATTGGGAGATAGAGTAGCACAGATAAAAAGATCTTTATTGTTGTTGTTGAGGTTTTCTAACTCTTGGTCATGGACCTGTCTAAAATTATGGAAGACGTAATTTTCCCTACCTATATCTGAACGTTAGGAGAGTACGTTGCAGAAAGTAATTATATACCTAGTCACAAGCCTAGATGTTCACTTCAGGCAATAAATTCTGATCAACAAACAACACTCCTTTAGTGCTAAATGAGATCTTGGTTGTAATTGAATGTCTTTACTTTTGTGTTCTGTTGGATTGGAGGAATATCATTTTAATCTGCTCTCTTTAAATTTTCATTAAGGAACGTTTCAGCTACCTGCAGCCTCATCTGATGGTGTTTAATGATATCAGCTAGCTCGGTCTTCCGTGCACCAGCAGGGGCTTCTTTAAACTGGTCAACCGTATGGAACATTGTTTTCAAGTTTAGTGTACTTGGAATCAACCTTTTAAGATAATGGCATCTCTAAAGACAGTTTATATACATAATGCACACATACATGCATGTGTTTATATGGGCATGTGTGTGTATGCATATATGTATAAATATATGTAAGTGCACACATATATATAAAAACACTGATCTTATTCACCTTCTTGACACCATTTCAGCTAGTATTAACATAAATGTGCTGTTAAATTGGCAGTGTTATACATTTTTGTTGGAGTTTACTTCTGTACCATAAAATCAGAAAGATAAGCTGTGAAACTCATGCAGCTGATGACATGATGCTAGGATCTTGTGATGCTGAATCGCATATTTCTAGGAGTGTGGGATGGATGTTCCTTGCTGAAGTAATTATACTGCCTATTGCAATATATGTTTCCTTGCTTTCATGTGGGCACTGAGATGTCCAAACCATTAAATGTATATGGTATAATGAATCCTGTGTTCCTTATTTATTCTAAAGAGGGCATTAACTTTCTATGGTTGTTTTATCACATAATAAAGCCAGCTACTCTAAGAATCTGTGATGAACATAGCAATAATCTGTGACAATATGCATATTTACATTTAATAATGATGTCCAAATGTACATATGTGCATATAAATATGCATATATGTATATACAAACACACATAGACATATACACAAATTAAATGGAACCAATTAGAATGTGGCATAAATAGATTCAAAGCCTACCTGTTATGGCTGTGTGAAGGGATAATTTGAGCTACAAAGACATGCAAGAAAGCATAGCTTAGTACACTCCATTGGCTCGTTCCCATTATGCTCAACAGTGACAGGCTGTATGCTAAGACAGGGTACCAGCAGACATTCGTAATGACAGCTGGTTCAAAACAGAGCTTTCAAAATAGTGCAACACCCCTAACTTCCTTCCAAATCTTGATGTTTGCCAGCATTTAACTGAGGCTGGTTGTAAGGTCAGATGTTCGGATGAAAGTTATTCAGAAAGAATCTGGTTCTTTATGTTTGAACTGCATATATATTCAACATATAGGCTCTTTGTTGCCCATTAATTTGCATTTGAGCTCACACATGGATTATGCTTAGCTACTACCTGAAAAAATGATGGATGTTTCTTCCTGATACCATGCCCTATTTGCCTGAGATTGCGCTCTATTGAGTTCTCCACTGTGGGCTACACAAACCGAGATCCACTCAGTAGCTGTTTCTTTTTACTGGGACAAAAAAAATATAAATCCCTCAGTCTCTCTGTTGAGAAATGGAGGATAAGTAACTTTCCTTTTAACATCACTCATATCACACCCAGCATGCTCAGTCAACTAGGAACACAGCAAAAAAATGCTTCAGTTGTCCTGTATGACTTTTCCTGGTGGATGTGTGTAGAATCTGGAAATAAACACGTTCCTCCTTTGGAAGGAAATGCAAACAGGGTTTATCTATTTGCATTTGAACTCAGTGAAAAATAACCAGACACAGAAAGCAAGCCTGAAGATAAGACATGAATACAAGTAAAGCTAAATTTCACTGATCTAAATTCAAGTGAAATGTGCCACTTTGTCATAATCACTACACAGAACGTGCTAATTAATCGTTATGCTGTGCTGGTGAAATAGTTAAATGCTGCATATGGGACAAGTAGAGGAGCTTACCCTGGAATGCTGCTGACTTTACTGAGAAGCCAGTATGTGGTGAGCATTCCATGAACAACCTCATGAAATGAGACTGGTGAACTGATTTGATCTTAGAAATGAATTTTCAAGGTTGTTAGAAAACTATTTTAAATCTATGGTAAATTTTAGTTGTAGCACTGGACTAAGTGTGTGCAGTGTGTTCAAAAGCAGTTTTTCATTTGCCATATCCCACGGGCATCCCAAGCGCTAGGCATCAGACCTTCAGAGGAACTCAGACAACTGGAAGTGCTGCTGTTTAGGGACCTTCAGAACTGCCTGGACACTTCTCTCTAAATGAAATCAATGAGACTTGGTCAACAGGGTGCTTCAGAAAAGCATAGAACAGGTGCCTATCAGTCTCTTGGGGAGCTGTACTCATTTCAGGACTATGGATCCTGCTTCATCTGGAGGTGCCTAACGGGAGATGCTGAGGGGAACAGGATGAATCTGTGCTCATTTCTGGAGGAGGTATGGTTCTCTTGCAAACCAGAGGCTTGTGCAGGGCTGCTTCCCTACAGCAAGCTTGTTTGGTGTACTGACACCCATCCTGCTAGCTCCAGTGTGGTGCATGTGAGCAGTGTTGGCCACACACTCTGGCTGGCGATGCTCCTGTTTGCCATCAGCCTTCCCTCCTGGATCAGGGCCGCTACCGATTGCTGAGGGGTGGCCAGGAGCAGCTCCCTCTGGTGAACTTCTTTTGTGCTTTTATCTCTCTCTTCTTGGCAGTAAGTTACCACTGGCTCCCAGCCATGGCCCTCTCGCCCTCCCCAGTGCCCAGCTTGCATGCTCAACCGGTGCCTACATCTCTTCCAGCAGCTGGCCCTACTTTTCCCTCACAGCTGGCTGCTGCCCCCTACTGTGGTAATTATTATTTATGATGGATATTCAGTGTACATTATGTGCCCAGAGTCCAGTACTGTCTGAATCACTACAAGGGTCCCACGGTGTGGGCAGGAACATGCAGCAATACACTGTTGTTCCACATTGATATTCACTCGACTCTCGTGCAGGGAGGCACTGAGGAGGAAGGAGTGAAGGTGGCTGTTTGCACCTATTAGCTCTATCTGTTGTGATGTGTACTCTGTCCTGTGCTACATGACTCTAGCAACAGCACAGCTGAGTGCAGAACTGCTTTTTCTCCACCTTGCTATGAGTAGCAGCTCTCTCTCTATTCCTGATACCTAGCAGGAAACACCTGAGGTGTTTTCCAAAAGCGATGGTTGCTGCTCAGTCACAGTTTAACTCCCCATTGCCATGAGTGCAGGTATTGCTTGGTTTCAGTCGCTGTCAGGAAGTAATGCCCTTGGACCACAGCATGGTTATGTGGGACATCATTTTCTTTCCCGTTTCTTTTCCTCATCTTCTTCCCTGGGATTCTCTGTTCATGCTGGTTCCTTTGTGCATGTGTCCTTCTCCTCCTTGCACTTCACCCTTCCTCCTCGCCCTGCCTCCCTGAAGACACCACCCTCCATTAAAAACAGAGGAGCTTTAACTCTCACAACTTAGTACATGGGCAAAAGCACCTGGAGGAAGAAGCATCTTCTGTGCATTCAGAAAAACACAGGATCCTAAACATATTTCACACATATGTACATGCATGAGAGGCAGGCTCTCAGCTGTGGTGGTTAGGGTTAGCTCTTTTCAAGAAAATGGAGTAATGCTGCTCCATGGCAGCTGAGAATCTGTCCCAGTATGTAAATGTAAATATCTATTTTTACAAGCCCTCCTACAGTTTTCTTAAAAAAAAAAAAAANTTTTAGACAGAGAAAGCATACAAGCCAGTCAGAAATGTCCCACTTTCTATATTTTGCCTAATTCCTACCTCTGACTTCCTTTGAAAGCTTTCAAAATCTAATGAATTCAAAAGAGAAAGAGTGAATTAAAACTGAAGTAGCTTTGCCTTCAGTGCACTGGGCCTGCAGGAACTGAAAAAAAGAGGAGAGAAACTGAAAGGTTACAGAGCCATGTAAATCCAGATAATTTAAAATGTTTGATTGTAAGAGGACTCACCAAACCCAGCAAAATTCCCACTGTCCTATTATTCCTAATCTTCTGCCCTTTCAGCTGCCTGCAGCGAGTTAATGTCAAGAGCAAATACTCACATAACACATCTCTGCATCAGAGCACTTTCTGCCACAAGCAATTTCTAAAATTGTTTTGAGTTTACATTTAATTTCTTCCTTTGCATGCTATGTATACACATGCACTCCTCCCACCCCCATATTTCGTATGTAACTGTCATGTAGGTTGGAGCTATACTCTTTGGATACAAAGTATTCAAAACTCAGAGCTCAAGGAGTTTGAATCCAGGAACTGATTTGTCCTCTTTTAAGATGGGAGCCACATGTGTGTCTTGGATCCAGATCTGGGGTGGATTCTGAATATGCTAATTTGAATGTATTAAGATTTGCGATTCCAACTGATTTATTTGTTATAACACTAGTCCTAATACCTGCTACTGGGTGTTACCTTTCCCCTCACTAGAAAGAGAAATGTTTCCCATTTTCACTTCTTCTGGACTGATTTGTAGTTCATTCCAGGAACAAATCACCATCAAGATGTTTTTCACAGTTTTATTTCTTAACATCCTCTATGATAATTGCTTATAAGTGACCTCTGCTAAAACTTTTGAACATTTGGATCACTTGGTCACCTTCTTCTGAGAAGTCCTTTATTCCACTCTCCCTCTGAAGGCTGCTCCAAGTACACCAATCATACAGGGAGATACTTTTCCCCCCTGTGACAACTTCAGTGGTTTGAAAGACTGAAGAACACCCTCATGGGTGTTCCTGTCCAACAAACTCTCTCTTGAACTGCTGTTCAGAACCGGTTTCTTGGGCTCCCTAAAACTGTGGTAAACTTCAAAGCTCTGCAATTCCCAGGATTTTTCTCATCTCCTTTTGAAGACAGGCAACATAATAGGGCTTTCCAGCCTTCTTGTGCTGCTGCATTTTTCAAGGGAAGAAGGCATCCCCTTGTCAGTATCTTGGCTTTTTCTCACTTTATTTCCCCTCAGAACTCCCAGATGAACACCATCCGGTTGTGGTGATTTAATGCACTTGAGTTTCTCAAGTTACTCTACAACTTCCTCCTTAGAGACTTCAATCTGTATAAAGGCCACACTCTGATTTTCTTTGCAAAGTGCCTTTGGCACAGGAATTTCTACACGACTCTCAGCAGCAGACATGATGCAAGAGATTCATTTGACTCCTCTGCTAGCTTGTTGCACTCTTCTCCTGACCCACTTTATATAGGTTTGTGGGAAATCTCTGGGGCGTTTTGGAACATAACCCAGCCTAAGATTTATATTCACCAACAGATGAGGCTTGGCTCTCAGCTGGTGTTTTCTCGCTGCTCCACTGAAGAGTATTTGTGCACATTGCTGCAGCCACTCTCGTTGCATCTTATTTGTCTGGTTTACTAAGCCTAATACTATTCCTCTGCACTCTGTCTGTCACAGGTGGGTTATACCCTTGCTGATGAACACTGGCACTGTCCCTGGGAAGATATGGAGGTGAGAAGCTGGTCCTGCAGGAGTCCTCTCCTCTAGTGCTACAACAAGTGACTCCCAGCAGACTGAGTGCTCAGCACGACGACTCAGGAGGAGCAAGACCCATATGCTAGCTCATGGCCTGGCCCTCAGTCAAGTGACCAGCCATTTGGTCTTTTATCTCTGATAAAGGGAAGCCAGAGGGCTACAGCAATCCTTTTTCTCTTTCCCTGCTCTTTCTTTTGTAGATGTTTATTTCTGTTTCTTCCCACTCCCTTTCTGTTTTAAGAAAGACACAAACTGATGTACGGCCAACCCAGTCTGTAATGATTGTGAAGGACAGAACTAGATCATCTGAAATGGGGCAAATATTCTCCATGTCCTGTTTTATTCTTTGGACAGTGTAGGCTGACCTTCAGTCTAGACCTTTCAGAAGAAGGTCAGTTTTGTGAAAATATGTGTTTGTAAGCACTACTGAACTTGGTGACACGACTTATTTCAATGAACTTTGTTGACCATTACTTGGTCTGTTTATAGAATCAGACCTGAGATACCAGCTTAATCTGTAGGCTTTCGTTCCACAATTGTTAATACCTGATCTGTGTGCTGCTGGGTGACCCAGGAGTGCTAATTTAATCTGGATGAGGAATGGACACAGAATTGCATTTCTGGCAAATTAACCAGAGCACATATACAGAGTTTATGTTGACTTCATGCTTTTATGCTGGTTTTATATGGGCATCAGTGGACAGACAATATTTGAGCAGTCCCCAAGCTTGCCAGAGCACTGGAACAGGCTGCCCAGAGAGGTTGTGGAGTCTCCTTTGCTGGAGACATTCAAACCCCGCCTGGATGCGTTCCTGTGTGATGGACTCTAGGTGACCCTGCTCTGGAAGGGGGGTTGGACTGGATGATCTTTCGAGGTCCCTTCCAACCCCTAGGATTCTGTGATTCTGTGATTCTGTGATTTCAGGCACAGATAAATACTTATTTGATATGGGATGGATACAAGGTTGATATCAACTATAATTGCCTAAGACACAGATATGGGAACTATATCTGAAACCAGTTTCTTGGCTTTATCTATCAATGAGTAAAGTATTTCTGCTGTTGCTGAGATTGTCCTAGCTTTCAGAAAGGGTGGTGGGTATCCTTATTTCACTAATTTTCTGGCATCTCCAGATCTCAGTTCAACTATTTCATGTGGCTGTTTTAGGATAATGTCTCATATGGCCATAGTAAAATAGGTCTCTGTTACTGGTAGTGTCTCTCTCACACTCTTAACTACAGAAGGAATGTAGGCAATTGCCTTAGACCAAACCACTAAGGTGACATCATCCCAGTGTTAATGTCTTAGTTCACTGCCATTTTAAATTTAAGTTAATTTAGTGTTACTCTGATTTGATGAACTGATTTGATATATATTTTCTTCTTTTAACATAGTCTACAATAATGACGATGCCTCCCAAACATCCCACTTCTAATCTGTTTTCACTGAAATGATTTTTAGATTTTCTGCTTTACATGATGTTACTTTCTTGGTCTCATTTTCATCACCTATAGGTGTTCTTATTTTATCTTTCAATATTTTGACTGAGTGTAGTGATATGCTAGGATCCCACTTAACAGTGAATGATTAAAATCTCAACAAATGGCCTTGTAGCACAGTACAGAGTTTAGATACAGAGATTAAACTGTGGAGAGGCAGCTTTTAAGATGTTTCTTCTAACTGATATAACCAATTTTGTACAGTTATGATATTACATTGATGCAATGTATCACAATACAATTTCAAATCAGTTTGAAAGTATTATCTCAATGGCCAGGACAAAAATAATGTGCAGATATTCATAAAATATGGTTAGCAGTAGCTAAGTGAAGTAATTGAAATCATGCTATGCAGTACTAAGGCAAATTTAGTTTCTCAATTTTTGCACTCTGCCTTCTCACAAAACAAGCAGGTTACACAACCCACTAAAAAGTAAGTTTCTGAAAGATCAGAAATCTTTCATGGGCCTTTAGGAAGGGACACACAAAGGTATACAAATACAGAAAGAAAAGTATCTGCTCATATTAGTTAAAGGAAGACAACAATTCTAATAATGAAGCAAGGCAAGTTTTAGCCCTTTATTTTTATTATGCTTCCAGCATTTGAAAAGCCAATTCCATGGCCCTACTGGTGCCATAAGAACACCTCTTATTGCTAATGCTATTGGCAAGGTACAAAAAGTAGCAAAGCTTAGCCTTGGGTTTTGGGTTTCTTTTGGAGTCTGCTTAACCTGTGGAATGTGTGCACTGTTAGGACACAGTCTGGTTCCTCCTCAGAAACTCTGCATCACCAATAATTTTTTCTCATTAAAAGTTGTATGCTATACTCTTTCCGTATTCCCTCCCTCCATCTTTGAGATACTGAAGCCATAGTAGTTGGCTCGGGTTCTTGTTCACCTGTCAATGGTCTGATCACTCTCAAAAGAAGCTTTCTTGTATATCATTACATCACCTCACCTTCATACTACACTTTATCCAGTAACACGCACCTCCTTCCTCTCCTCTTCATGGGATATTTGTCAGGACTTTACAAAATCTTGCCTGCCCACAAGACAAGGTAGATAGTGCCTGGGAGCACTGCATCCTGTTTCAAATCAGACTTCTAGTCTACCTTCTCTAGCATTCCTTCATGCTCCTATATGTCTTACTACATGGAACTATAAGAAAGATAGACAGAATATATTTTGGAGACTGCCTTGTTTGCATTGTTTTCCTTGCACATAACTGCATAGTCCCATGCAGTAATCCATTTGTCTGGGATGTATAGGAAGTATTCACAGATGAATAACAAATAACCACTAGCATCATCTTCTTTGTAGATATGAAACAGTGTTGTGTAGGTGAACCAGGAGAGAAAGCTTATTGTAAAGTGACAGTAGTTCCTCTCTAATTGAGTAAAGACTATGTTGAAGCATCCCACAATTGAGAACATTTGCAGGGATGATTACCTCTTCACAGTACTCAATATACTGCTTACTTCTGTCAGAAGGAGCTACTTTCTGGAGCAATACTACCAAGTGAAGGAAATCTCCTGTGGTGTAGACATGATTGTAGATTCAACATGAGTGACTAGTAAACATCTTTGAGTTGGTGTTGAAAACAGAGATGTGCAGGAAATGAACCTTGAACACAAACAAAATTAAGTTTTGTTAGCATGGTTGTCTTGCTTGTGTCTGCAGAATTTTCTTCAACACTGGAAAAATTTGCCAAAACTAATACAATGTCAAGACTTTGGCAGAAATCTGTTACTTGCTCATGCATTTGAGTCTGAACAACAGTCTCTTATTTGGTCACAAAACATTTTCTAATTTATCTATTACCCCGGGACTCTTTCAGATTTTAGGAAAGTTCTGAAACAAATTTGGATGTCGAAATGAGATCTTAATGACAGACATACATACCTCTGTGAAGAATTATGATGCAACCTCGGCTTGCAATTCTCTGTTCTAGGAAGAATTTTGATTAAACTCCAGATGTGAATGTCAGAGTTTAGTGCCATTTATAAAATCTGTGAGTCTTGCAACTGGCTATGAACATTAGCGTACTTGGGGGCACTCATGACACTCTGTGTGATCTCAAAGTGGCATCTTAGAAGAGCAGTTTTTTGTTCTTCTTTTTCTCCCTATAGATCCTTAAAAATATGCAAATCTATGTGATCTGCTTCTCATACAAAGAGTTGCAAATTCAGCTACGGATCAAAGATTAGAGCATATGCCTATTATTGCGGCTGCCAGTTAACCAATCCAAATGTTTAACTCTTTAAAGAAATAGAGGGTCAGCAGCTTTCTGAATAATTGTTTCCAGACAGTCTTCTGTTGGTTGGATTTCTGTATCACATTCAACTTCAATTGCTGCCGTAATTTATCTCCACTCCACAGACTCTAACTTTACTAAATTCACGTGTTAGTATTTGAATCATTTATGCTTAGACAAATCCAGAGCATGCTTCCTGATCATTGATTGTTTTTTAAGGTGTTTCACAGATTAAATGAGAAAAACCAGTGCCATCCCAACACCTGCCTCTGGCCTTTTGTTGTTCTAGGGAGAGCGGAGAGGGAGAAACTGGGCCAAAAAAGACACAAAAATAAATCAAGTCAGTATGTGTACTAACCTTTTTGTAAGCTTCTCTTCACTTGGGTGTTGACAGTCACAACGGGTGCTGTTTTGCTGACAGCCATGGTTACCAGCGTAGTTCCACATTGTCAGAGTACGCTTCTTCACTGGGTCACACTTCCTTGTCTTTCAGTCTTGTCTTTTCTTCATGAGGAAAAACACTTTCCTCATGTGCAATGATCATGTCTTTTGTCCCACTCTGGTGGGCACCACCACACCCTCAAGCCTGACAGAGAAAGGACCTTGTGTTTGGATCAGCAGAACCAGCCACACCTCCAGTACATCCTCCTGGAAAGTCACTAACTACTGTCTGCTGCATGGTCTCGTGCTGCATCAGTCTGCTTCACCAACCTCCTCCTGTCTCTGTGCAGCCTCAAAGCAACCAGCCGCTACCTAGAATGATGGCAAAAACAATGTAGGGATTACACTTTTAGCTGATGTTGAACTGAAAAATAAAACACATTGCAACGCTGTTCATATTCCAGTTCTGGTCTGGGCTATTCAATGCCAGTGGGCCCTACTTCATTAAATGGCCAAGCCTCAAGTTAAATATTTTCCTCATCAGACACTTCATTTTGGTGAAGAGAGCAATGTGTGACTTTAAACTGAAAAGGACTGAGGAGACGAAACAGTTAAGGACACTCTCTACACCCTTAGCCTCTCCTCAGAAGGAATGATAAACACCTCTCTTTGGCCGGGTCTACTTTCCTACACCTTTCTTAGGAGAAGTAATGGAGAGTGCTATTTATTATGTGTTGGGATGAAGGTAGGGAATGTTTTCCACCATTTAAAAAAATAAAATCCAAAATTTATGGGAGTTTGAAAAGCAATTTCCTTTTAAGGTGCAAATTCCTAATTTACCACATAAAAGTACAGGAATTAAGTGCTAAATCCTTCTTTTCCAGTGAGACCTGTGAAAGGAGGTATGAAAAAAGAGTTACTGTTAGGTTTCTATTCATGTCTCCTGAAAGCCAATGTATGCAAAAGTGCACTGAAACAGCCCTGATTTTTTCAAAGCTTTCCTGCCACTCTGACTGACTTTTAAAAAATGAACCCTTGTCCAGTTTTATTTGTGTGGTGGGTTCTGATTTTGTTCTGCCTGTACTGTATCACTTTTCTCTCCTCACCATTAATCTTCTACGAATGTTCCCCAGGGCACAGTTCTCCCTTTTCTGCATGGAGAGTTTCTATTGAAATTAATGGACATTCTTCTCGTGGGTGGAGGGAAGAATACACCCTCATAACAGCCTTGCTGGAAAAGAAGATTATTCATTGAAATGAAGCTTTAGTTGCACTTGTAAAGCCCAAGGTCTAGTCAGACAGGTTATAGTGGCAGATCCCCAAAGGAGGTCTAGTACTGAAGTGAGAACTATTTGTGCAACATGAAAACAAAAGCCAAAACAAAAGGCTTTTTAAATATTGCAACAAAATCCTGTGGATAGTCAGCGATTGTACCCTCTGATGAAGTGTACTGTCCCAAACCTAATTTTAGGGCAGATCCATGCAGTGGAATATGGTGTTGTGAAGATATCTGTAAGTGACCTGTAGAATCAGGCATGGTCACGAGAACAGCTTGGTGCCCATCTTGATTTGATCTGCCAAGAGGTGCTGCAGGTTGGCTGGGAGTGCTGGGCTGCACAAATAAGGGTATGTTGTGCTGTGCAGATGTATCACCTCATTTGGAACTTCAGCTTGGGAGCTCGGGCATCTTTAACACAGTCATGCCATACACAATGTAGCCATGCTAATAAGTCTCATTCCCCTTAGAGGCTTAAATGGAAAAGTCTTATGTTCCTTCACAGAGAACCCTTTAATGAATTAAAGAGGTTGTTGACAACCTTCAAGTGAAACTGCATAAATCCTCATAGGAAAGATAGTAGCTGCAATGAGAGGTACTGAAGCAGGAGGATGACCTTATAAAATATCCTTCAATATCTAAGTTTAGTAAAATACCCACACCATATTTAGGTAGGCTGTGGAAAGGTAAATATGCTCCAGGAATGTCCCTAAACAGTTTATGTTACAGTAATGCTACTGTCATGTTTTGGATAGATCATTACTGTAATCTAAGGTTAGGAGACATGATTTAATATGCATAGGATAAATTTAAAAAGAGGATAAAACACCCTTTCCTCAAACGTATTTTCAAGAATGAACCTCTCCTCCACCTTGTACTCCAAATTAAAAAACCAGCTTGTCTAAGGAAACATTACATGGATGTGCAATATTTTTAATCTGTGCTATTTCAATGGAGAATCTTACTTGCAAGGATGACTCCTTCCACTGTGCCAGTTTGCTTCCTGTGATGCCTTATTTCATGCACTGCTGGAAAGGATGTTTGTTAAAAGCTGGAGAACCACAGTGGTGGACAAATAAGGATTTCTTGTGTGTTTACAGTTTGTGAAACCTTGATTGTTGTATAATTAACATGCCAGTTATCTTTGGATTTTCAGTTTCAGCAACCGATGTGTTTTTAGTTTTTAAATTTGATTTGAGTGTCTATGGCAAGTCTCTGCTATTCATTTGTGCATATTTGTATTTTGGTTGAAGATTATATACATATCTATCAAGATCATTACTTTAAACAGTGCTCTATCTGCTCCTTCCACCAAACCTGGAACGCTTGCTTTAAGATTAGCCTTGTCAAATTTACTTAAAGTGACCAGGCAAATACATACAACTAATTTTGTTATAGGCAAAATTAACTAATGATCTTTTTCATGGTGAGATGCTGTAATGATTTTATATAGCAGTCAAACTATTTAAATACTAATGCTTCCTTCATGCTGTAATCACCATTCCAGTCAGATGTCATTTTTAGTAGCCTATAGGGAATTCCATCCCTTAATTATTCTTCAATACACAAACCAAGCATTCTTTAATTGGTGTAAATTGAACAGTGTTCCAACGCAAACAAGGAGAGGACAAACTAATCAATGATTTTGTGCATGTCTATTGGAAAGCTATTGCCATTAGATCAAGTAACAAATCCTCGACTCCATTAGCTTCAGAGGAACGATGAGGGAAAAATACTGCTAATGCTGCTTCTTGTTATCAATCAGTGGAAAGCGTGTAGCAAATCCTACAGCAGAACTCCAGTATTTCTCAAAAGTGCTCATGGAAATTTATAAAATTAAGATGTTCTGGCTTCGGAATCCCCAGTCATACATCTTTGATGGGGGTTTGTCTGGAAACCATGTGTATTTATCCTCTGTCTCTAGTCATGTAGCTTGTTTTTTATTTTTCTCTTTTAAATAAACAACTCTTGAATGATAACATAACTTTTTTCAACTTGTCAAGAAATTTTTGGTGAATTTTCTGGCTCTCCCAGGCTATGCTCCATATATTCATATGTATTCACTACTGCAGCACAATACAAATTGGGTGGCTCTCCCATCTCCTTTTTTAATATGATCTGAAATAAAGGTGCTGTATTTAAGAAACAGATGAAAAATTCGTCTCATAAATGTGTCATATTCACTTTTCATTCTTGTCTCTTTTTATCAATTCTCTAAAACTGATTATTTATCACTGGAGAGGGATAAAAAAAGACAATGTAAAAGGCCTATTACAAACCTCTGGCCCAGATCTGCCAGTCTTATAGTTTTAGTTAGTATGGAAAGTGAAACTCTTCTGGAGAGAAATATACTGGCTATGGAAGTTCACTTTTAAATCTATTTGTTTTTGATATAATATGCTATTTACTGTTTAAGGACCTTTCATGTTATTTTAAATTGAAGTTTTTAAAACCAGTCTGGCATAAAAAGCTGTAAGCGACATAGACTAGGCAGAGAAATACAGCATCTTCTACAGACAGCCTTTGTTCAGCACATTACAGTTGAAAGAAGTGTAGAGCAGGCTCGGTAGATAACCCTTCTTCTTAAAACAAGAGGGCTTCTAATTTCCACACATCCTAATCATAGTCACATTTCTTCACTCTCTGTACCAGACCCCTCAGGGCTGGTTCTAGATTTTGCTGTGAAGTCACATGTCTGGGGCCTGAGGCACTTTTCCACTATTCCTGCAGCCAGGGAGTGTGAAAGATTTGGGTTTGATTTATTTTTTTCCTTTTGCCAGTTGGGATTCTCTGACTCCGTTGTCATGGGTGGTCTGGTTTATGCGGTAAGAAAGATAACAGCACTAAGGTAATCGCTCTCAAGGTTTCATACTTACTTGTTTGTTATGAGGATAAAGATGCTGCAATATTTGTTTTCTGAGGAAAAGGAAACTGCTCCTCTCACCTCCCAAATCAGTCTGTGTGATTTCCAGGTAATGATTTCTCCTCTTATTTCCCTGCTCTCGCCTCTTTGACGGTTGGCTCTGGTGTGTGGTTGTACTCACAACAAAGTGTTCCATCTGATTTAAGGCATCTTCTCTCAGTTACTCTTTAACATCTTCAGTGGTAGCTAATTGAAAGTGATGCTGATGCCAGCAAGTGGTTATGACACTTACAGCGGGTTTTTTTGAGTGCTAAAGGGGCTTTTAAAGAGTGATAAGCTACCCCTTTGCTCCTCATTCTGTTGAGAGCATGTTCTGAAAGGCAGGAGTCCTTTGGAGTCTGTGTCTGCTTTTGAACCCTGAAACAAAGAGATGCCAAGTGCCTGGGGCCCAAGCAGCTGGGAGGCACCCAGAGAAAGCTTGTGGGGCTGCTTCAGGGTGAGGGTGGGATGCATGCTTTGAGATGACACTGAGCAGTCTGTGGAGTCTGCCTCTGCCATGCTATATAGAGACCTCTCACATTGCCATACTATGCCAAAGAGAAAACTTTATCAAAGCAGAATGTTAGATATCTAAGAGGGCTTTTTTATTTTTTAAAGTTTGCAAAGTCAAACTTTTTTGTAAAGCTTTTGAATTTCACAGATTTGAAAGAAGGCAGTTGTTGTACCACTGTTTATGTACACAGGATCAAGTTTTACCAGAGTTGAAACCACATGAGAAAAGAATTGGGCCAACTTCAAAACAATGCTTGGGATCCGAATGACAGCACTGGGAGGATTTAGCATAACAAGTTTACCTGAAGTTATGAAAAAACGATTTGCAGTCATATGTCAAATGTGCCTTGGGCCATAAGAAATGTCTAAGATTTCTGATCTGGTATTTGCAAAAAACAAAGCAAGGCATTTTTATTTTGGTTTCTTGTTCAAAGAAAATCCAAGATTGCTGAAAGAGTTTCAGTAGAATAATTTTTAATCACCTTCATATTCTTAGATATATCTGATCTTCAAAGTCCATATTAAAACTCCCCACTGATTTCCTTGGGATTAAGCCCTTCAGAATGGATGACAGGAGGAACAAATACTCGCCAGGCCTATGCCATTGCCTGGCAATCCCAAGGGAAATACCCCTCTGATCCCCACGAGGCAATCCTCAGTCACCATTTTACAGGATAAGGAAAATCCCGCCGTTCCTAAGGATGACAGAAAGACAGACTGTGTGAGAAGGGATGTGTCACTCCCTGTTTGAGACAAAGAGAGAATGATAGCACAAAAGTATCCAAGGGAAGAGAAGCTAGCAGAAGGCTTTTGTGAAGCAGCTAGAATATTTAGTGTTGTTGCTTCAATGTAAACAGATACAAATGCATTAATAAAATACCTTGAAATGTCCTAATTTTAGAGTGTGACAATATTTTAAAATTCCTTGTAGCTTGGTATGTACTTTAACACTTTTGCAGATGGCTCCGAGGATCATTCTGACTTGAAAGATTTATGTTTAAAACAATATGACCTATGAGACCCTTTTTGTTTTTAACTTTAAGAGTGAGGTGTTCTATTAGTGTGAATTTTATTTTTTTCATCAAATTATCAGATACTACCTGAAAGAAATAATAATTCTCACTTAAACTTACATTATTCCAGTTGTGTTCTATGTACCTTTGCCAAATTGCTATTATATCAATGCTGGGCCAGAATCTGAGATTGCTTTGCCTTGTACCTCTCTGCTTGGTCACAGCCATAGTGACACTGATCCTAAAAGCTGCTGAGTAAATCTCAGCTTCCATGATAAAGTTCTGGCATATTGACTTCCTTTATTTTATAGAATTTAATGTCAGCTTACTGATCACTGAAATTTTTTATTAATGTTTTTATAATGTATTTGTAATGAGCTCACCTTTGGTCAAGCAGACCATTCTATCTGCCCTTCAGACAAACCCCATCTGCAATAGCTCTCACTCATAATGGCAGCTGTGCCGGGCATTCATTATGTGTTTCTTGTTTTAGATTAATTTAAAAGTTTGTTTTATACTATCACAAAAGTAGGACTTCCATCAGCTTCTTAAAGTCAATTAAAAATATCAATGTAATAGTTACTAACGGATTGCTTTCAGCCAAAAACTATATTCACATTATTTTGGAAAGTAGTTTGCCCAGTCTATTCTCAGAGGTCTTCAGTGAGGGAGACTCCAGACTCTCCACAGACAATCTCTTCCACAGCTTCAGTATCTTCACTCTCAGAAAGTTTTTGCCAGTGTCTGACCTGAATCCCCCTTGTTTTGATGTAGGTCTGTTATCTTCTGTCATTTCAATGCAGACCTGAAACAAAAACTTTTCCCTGCTTCTTTGCAGAAGGCTTTTTCACATTTGAAGTCTTTGCTGTTTGTGCCCACTCTGATTTTCTTCTCAAGATGAAATCATACCAGTTCAAGTTTTCTCTCGGGTCACATTTCCCGAAGTTCTGATCATTCCCATTCCTCTACTTCAACCAGTCTTGAAGACAGCTGCCTCTTTCTTGAAACGTGATGCTTTAATGAGGTCCATATCCAGTGTCCAGGTGAGCAGCATGAACACTACCTGTATCTGACAAGAAAACTTCTGTCTGCACAGCAACCAGCAGCTTAACCCTCTTGTACTCAGTTACATTTCTGATTTTCTCTGCCCCACAGCTCTGAGGAGAAAGAAAAGAGATTCTCTCTCATCCAAGAGGAAGCTTCAGCCTCATGTTGCCTGATCCCACCTGGTGTAGCCTTACAAGTGCTTCAGATTCTGTCTGAGATGAAAAGAGGGTCCTGGGCATAATCCTTCTGGGGAGATTGGAAAGCAAGCTTTTTCTGTGTAGGTGAGACACGTAATTTTGATCCCATACGATTCTCTTTTTGTGTTTCCTTCCAAAAGTAAAACCTCCTAAAAATGCAGTGTTTAGTTTTATCTTTCTTCTGGACTTAGTAATTACCAACATTAGTACTTTAATGAAAAGTGGTGTAAAAGTACCATTTTGCCCCCTCCCCAATAGAAACAATAACAACAATAATAAAAATATCTTGGCTTTTTATTTCCTTTACTATTATTTTGTTCAAAGCTGCTTACATAGTTAAGCATAAAAATGATCCAACTTGTCATGATCTGTTTAAAACTTCATCTTAAGGTCAGTAAAAATTTTGTAAAACCCCCCCCACCCAATTCTAGAATGTATGCTCTCAGTCTTGACTTGAATCATTTAAGCAAATAAACTGCTAGAAAATTCTAATCTAAGTCTGTCGCCTATGCAAATTCATTCAGATTTTATATTAGGCTAGCTGTTTGGTTTTGTTTACAGCTGCGTATTTTGAATATTTTCTAAAAAATTGCATGATTTTAATGACAGAAAACTTAGACTTACACTTAGGGGCCTCACTCAAAGTCAATGGAAAACTCCCTTGAACTTCTTTTGGAAAGGGCTGAGCCTTTAATCTGTGTTTAATAATATGGTGCCTGAGACAGGCTGGTAGATAGGTTTCTTTGAGCCACACCTGTAGCGATATTAAGCATGTTTTCTTTCTCATACACCCTGGTTTCTTAGACTGCTTAAGCAGGTAATAATGACTTTGTTACCATGGTCTGCTCCTGACTCTCTGGTTTGTCTTTTTGTTCCTAAACCAAGAAGGTAGATACATAATTTGCAACACAAGTGTGAATACATGTATATATATATTAAAATTACTGGTTCATCATTACTCTGCTGTTTTCTTATTCTATTAAATTCTGTCACACGTGAGCATTTCTGAACAAACATTTGCAGTCAATATTTGCTAAAAAAGTCCAACTCAATCTAGTAAATAAAGCATTAGAAAACATAGTTTTGTTCCTTCACCCAGCTAAATCCATTAAGACTTTAACACAAGTAAAAACTAAAGACAAAGGGAATTTCTTAAAACATGAAGGCCTGTAGCACATTTGCATTTTGAAATTAATTGCTGACCTAATTATTTGTCAGTAGTTGGATAAGTTAATCAAATATAACTTACAGTAAAGCTTCTAAACACCCACAGGATTTTCTCCCCCAGAGTAAATTGTTATAGTGGTCCAGTTTGACAATCCATCCTCACTGTCATCTTGTGACCAAAGGAAGACTATCTGGGAAATGGTACCATATGGAGACACAAGAGAGAGTGAAATACTTAGATCTCTTGTACAAAGGCATGATAAGCTAACAGTCACCAGAGGAAGTCAGGAATGACAAAGCTTTGAAAAAAGAAATACCCTGTCTCTCAAATCCATTTAGACTTATTTTTATACTGTCTCCAATTTGGACTAGAATACTTTGATATTATATATGCATATAAAATAGAAAGCAAACATATTTGTGCAAAGTTTCATTTTTCTAGCATATCTGTGGCTCTGCATTTCATGCTTAGCATCAATTTGATGGAAAGGCCAGTATTTATAGGCAAGACTAGGACCTTTTCCTCTTGATTTTAGGGAAACTGATGGTGCTATGCACAAGTGGCCACCAACCACTTCATGACCTGAGGCTAAGGGTACACAGTTTTATTTCAGAACACACTAGGAGGCAAAATCTGATGAAACTATCAGATAATGTGGCCAGTGCATTATTTTCAAAAGGCATACCTAGGCATTTGAGTTAGAAATACCTCATCAGTAGTAGTATGAATTACTTCATTGCTTCTCTTATTACAGTACTGCCTCTCTCCTGTCATCTGCTGGCAATGGCAGCCCATAGTAAAGGATGTTTTTCTGATCATTTTGCACTCATTAAATACAGCTGTCACAATAGCGGATGCGAGAATGCATACAAAACTTTTATGCCACGTCAAAATAAAGCAGAAACATTTTAAAAAGATCTGAAACCTTTGAAGCCTTTTCTTGAGAAATATTGAAATATTGTTTTTTGTTGTTGTTGTTTTCGACAATTGAAATTGTTCCACAGCGACATGCATTAAAACTCACTGCAGAACAAAACGTCATCCATCAAAATTAAAGAAAAAGGCAAAAAAAATGGAGGAAAAAAATAAAAAACTCAACCTCTCAGAAGCACAAACTGTATGGTTTTTGAGAGTCTGAAGTTATAGTTCATCACCTGATTTCTGGGGCTGAACACACATCGAGTTTCAAAATCTCAAGGGAGCTGACATTTATTTCTGGACCATGGATAAAATCTGCCCCATAAAGCTTCCAGCTGAGTGAAAACATCTTCCCCAAGTTCCCCATTCTGAGAAACAGACCCCTTTCAGGCTAAGCAGCAGTAAATTCTGTAGTTGTTTGACATTATTGCCATGAAAAATATTTTAAAGGGCAGCATGAATGACCCCAAAGCCATTCTGTAACCAATGTGAACAGAGAGTCCCCTATGAGTAGCATTAGTCAATATTCTTGTCTGTATGCAAGTGTGTTCTGAAGAACTGTAACATCCAGTGTGACCTGTTGAAGACTTTGGGCACCCTGAGCTGGGAGAATGCAATAATTTGTACCTATCTTGCACCTCCCCATTTCAGGATTGCATGATTATTTAACAAAAACTGTTTAACTTTGAAGCATCTCTTTGAGTTGATCACTATCTTGAAACTGTGAAGCAGAGCCCTTGAGCTCAGATTTTCCAAGATACAGATTTTTCAAATGACACCCACCTTGTGGGTAAAATAGCTACTCATGAGAACAAACTCAAGATATTCTGAATGCCTGCTTTAATCAAGAGACTTCTTCAAAGACTAGACCACACAGGTATAAATCTACTACTTTTATTACTTGCAGTTAATTCATTTAGCAAAAATGGTATGATCTCCATTTCCTTATTGTAAACCCTACCTTCTACCTTTCCTGAGAGTAGGGGCAATTATGTGATTTGCTTGTTGCAGGCTTCCCATTCCCTTTAAATTTGCAATTCTTGCATGTGTAGACAGTGTCTGGAAAAGATGTGCAAGTGCATGTGTATGTGTGTGTGTGTAAACACACCTTTACCACATGCCTGGAAAATGTTTCACACTCACAATCCCGTCAGCAGTAGGATGCAGCAGGGATGCTGAGAATGGAGGCCCTCAGGAACTATGGCTGGGCTGGAGCAGCCCCAAGCTGTCTCATTCCCCTGCAAAGTGCAAACACGTGATGACCAAAGGGAGACAACTTCTAGCATTCGTGCACTTGGCACCCATGCAACGCAAGCTGCTTTCACTATGGGAAGCTAAGTGTGTCTCCATGAGATATGGTGTCACTACAACTGTTGTGTGGAGATACACTTGGCTGTCCCTCTCTCCGAATTGCTTCTTCCTGATACAACTGTTTCCTGCTCCTTTTACTTCAATTTTTGGTTAGTTTGTGTATTGTCCTTTACCTTTGTTAAAGGTGTCTTTCCTGAGATAAAGGAAAGAAAAATTTTGTCCCTTGCTTTGGAAAAGGGAGAAAGGCAGCAGGAATCTTACTCCATAAGTGTATTCATCTAGAGCTGCAGTTTTTGTTAATGGGTATAGCGAAGGCATGACAGCGTAAGAATATTAACATTGGGAAGAACATAGCTGAGCTCTCATTTACCATTGTTGACTACCACTACCATTCCTGGCTCAGCTAGTCCCAAAATCAGTCCATCTGAGTTCCTGACTAGAGTCTACTTCCCGGATTGCAGAACAATTTTGCAGACAGCGCTAGACTCCATAAATCTGAATCTCAGGGCACTGTGTAATCCCAACTACAGCTGAAGGGTCAAGTCACTTTCAGACTTAACTGGATGGGGACAAACCACAGTGGAGTGACCAGTGAGAGAAAACAAATCCAGAAGAAATCTCAGCATGTAGATTATGGATGAGTACGAGCAGAAATTAAGGTAAGGGTGAGGAGTTTGGCATGCTGTAGAGAGAAGAAAGGAGTGAGAGAGAATTCAGTTAAAGGGCACAAGTAATGAAAGGGAAATAGAAGAACAGAGGAAAAACAGAAACATAAAAAATATGAGGAAGATAGGGAAGAATGCAGTAGAGGGAAGGAGGGAAGTTCCTGTATCAGAAAGAAAAGGAGGAATACAAGAGGGGGAGGAAAAGGAGTGGTAGATCAATAAAAGGGAAAGCGGGGTGCTGCCCTTAATGAAAGGCGGTGCATGAAGTGGGAAAAACTTTATGGGAAAAGCTGACATGGCCGGGAGACAAAAACCTTCAGCTGGTCTTGGGCCAACTGGGATGCGTCCTGGCTGCTCCTGGCCCTCCCTGCTGGAACCCATCTTTCTCACTAGTGCCATCCAATGCCAGGCCAGGACACTTGAGAGCCTGGTCAGCTTCTGTCTTACAGCTTTCAAACATCTTTTCAGACCAAGCAGTAATCTTGAAATCTGACCGTCAGGGCACAATATAATCCTGGCTCTGTTTTAAAGGTCAGATCCTGATGGTTTTTCTAGGTTTTAACTCATTTAGACCTTTCAGAGATTTCAAAAAGCCATCGACCTAGATAAGGGAGGGCAGAACTGGGGACACAGTCAGATTTCCAGTATAAAAAGTGACTTCATTTTCAGATGGCTTCACTGTACCTGTTTTAAGATTTCACTGTTTTATTTCTCTCTTTGAAATACATGCAAGGATCTGTACATCAAATATATAAAAGATTTGACTTTTAATTCCTACCATGTATTTTGGTAAGAGGAATTAAATGTCAAAACACAAAAGCAATTATACACTTGATGGTAAAAAACATATAATCAAGTCATTTTTTTATTTTCAAATTGTGTGGATTGAAATAAAAGGGCAAGAGGGTCTTAGTTTGACATTATATGAGATGGAAAGGCACATTTGTATCCTTTTGTACCTTTTAAAAAATGAATATGCCTGTAATCAGACCCATTCATTTTGAAAAGGAGATTGTGCCTTAGATCTATGGCATATTTGCGAGGGAGTTGAGAAGGTATCTAAGTAAAATGTACCATAGAAAATCAGCTCTGGGGAAATGCAGTTATTCTTCATGATGATGTACAACTAGTTTGGCATAACACTTGGGGTGAAACAAAGCCTGCTGGTACGGGAGAGTCATCGTTGCGTATTTTGCTCACCATCACTACAGCAAAGTAGGCAAAACTTTCTAGCTCAGGAAGCCTCTGACCTGGCAATTGCTGGAGGCTCAGAGGGTGATCTGGGGCACTCTGCTATGAGGTCGCCCTCTTCTCTTCTGTAGCCAACTGCTAGAGGCCACTATGAGGTTTAAGACAGGTTTTCATATCTGTGTTAGTCACGGCATTTTTTATGTTGCTCTCGTCTATGTACTCAGTAAATTTAAAGGAAGAAGAAAGTAAAGTCATGTTGGTACCTCTATATGATATTAGAAACTAGTGGCCAGTTGCTAGTGAATCGCTAATGTGGTGAACCACCACTCCTACTGGTCAGCTGTTAGGCACCTTTACATTACATGTGGACAGCTATATAGCACAGTGCATGGCTTATGTGGTGATATGTCCCACAGTGCTAATGAGCTGCTCCTTCAGACTGGGCACAGAACAGGGTACACCACAAAGCTCTCTGGCCTGAGTAAGTAGTCTCTTTCCAGAAGCTGGGGATGACCGTTCCATATTTGCAGCCTGATCTGCCATTTCTCTATTGCAAATCTCTCTGTAGCTGAGACAGACTGAAGGTGCCAAAATGGACTTCTAAGAGCTTAGTGACAACATAATTCCGGGATGGTGCTTTTCCACTTCTACAGCAGTTTATGGGGAAATAGAAGTCCTAGTAGTGATAAATATTACTACATTACTGCGATATGACAAATGCTTACGCTCAGCATTAATCTCTGTGAGCCATTAGACCAAATTCCTTTTTACTGCTGAAAAACCTATATACATACCAGATGTAAGGTGTGGATCATTTGTCCATCCCACAGACTAGTTTACCCATATTGCTGCAAATTCTAGGGCCTGATTCCTACTTACAAGGGGATTGCATTCCTAAAGCTATGTGAAAGGATATATGAAAAATATGAATGCACCTGCCACGTAGGTAAAGATGTACAGTTGTGTAGCTTTGGCATGGGCTAGAAGAAATCTCCCAGAGAACAAATCTAAAAATACAAGTTGTATTACCTATCAGCCCACAGGTTTGTCACTCTAAATGGGAAATATTTTGGTGGAGTGTGGTGATGCCCTCTATATGTAAAGTTGACACTCTGCTTAAAGCTTATTCAGGTAGTCAAGTCACTGGAAAGATTTCCCTTCAATGGTATTACACCAGTGACCTGTCCCAGACTAAAAGTAAGTGACTTACTATGGAGCTGGGCCAACTAGGATTCTATGTGAGTGTAAGATCTAGTTCTTGACTTCTAAAATTCATTGTGGTAAGGTTTTTTTGTATAAATATTTATGTGTTTTCTCAATGTTTCTTGTATAGCGGTAACACAAAGATTAAAAACAAAAGAATGCTGAAACCCAAATAAAAATAATCAGTTGAGGAAGTATGAAAATACTGGTCAGTTCACTTAGAGATCTGTTGCTTCTTTACACCACTACGGAGGTAAATGTGTATAGAGGTCTTAGAAAAACCCAGAAGATTTTAAGAGAATATTTGTATATATATTTTATGTCCAAGAAATGATAAAACATCAATTTTGTGCGCCAAGGCACTATTATATATCTATATTTAGCTTTAGCTTTTAGTGGGTGTTATCTGCTAATATATATTTCTGGAACTTTGGAAATCTAATGTTAAACCGTGGTATTTTTCACTTTCTGAAAAGAATGGGGTTTTTAATAACAAAAGAGGCAAGAAAAGACAACCTGCTAAATGGTACTTACTGAGAAAAAGGATTCTCTCTTCCAGGGAGAAAGACCCATCAGACTTTTAAATCCTACTTACAGGCTTGCATTTCTGCAGAAAAAAGAAAAAAGATTAAAAAATTCCTTTTTCACAAAAGTTAAGTTCCCTCAAATTTGTAAAATTGAGTTGAATCCCATTGTGTTGAGTTTCCTCACAGAGGAAGTGTAATGACTGGTGCAGAAAGTCCCTGAAAACAAATTTTTTGTTGGACATTTTCTGCCATCCTTTGCCATCACGGCATACATTTACCTGCCACATAATATATGGTAATTATATGGATTTTCCTCTTTCCAAATAGGAGGAATGCTTCCTTACTCGAACGGAGGGGCCACAGACTACTAGTCAACCTAAAAATCCTGTTAGCATTACATCTCAGCACAAATAAAGAATTTGGATCAGTGCCTTGTTAGATCACCTCTATTTCTAGCTCGCTGAGTAAAAAGAGCATTTTTTACAGCCTAGTTTGATAAGTAAAAGGTGTCTTTCTCACCTGCGTGCACTCTGAATTGTCACTCTCGTTCTTTGTTCCTTTGCATGTGGCTGTTGTCAGCTCCCGAGTCACAAAACCACTTGCAGGAATGGCTCGAGAGAGTTTTGGAAGAAAGGAAAGGGAAAAAAGGAGCTGCATTTTTATTTAACAGGAGAAGGAGAACATAAAGAAAAGAAAGGTGTTCTCAAGAACGTAGCCTGCAGCCTTGTCAGGTAGCATTTCTTCAGATGGTTTTTTTTCTCTTCCCTTTCCCACCCCAAGATCTCTCTTCATCATTTTTTTAAACATCTCTTCTGGGACAGGGACATGAAAGTGAATTGTGGGTCAAAGGCAAGAATTAGGGGTTGCTGGGGCTGCTTTCTGAAGGCTTTACTTTATCCTTGTGTCCAAGCTTTTGCCAGTCAGCAGGTACCGTGTGTTATCCATTCCAGTCACATCATTTTCTGCTTGATGACAAGCATCACACCTTCATCCATCACATTTACATTTCAAACTGCCACACTGCTCTATTGATTAATTATTTAGCAGCTCTTGGCCACTTGTGTTTCTGCGCTCACGTTTCATGGAGAAGGTCCGTTCTTTTTATTTATGTGAGGTTTGGTAAAACAAAACAAAACAAAAAAGCCTTTAACATGCACACATCCTAATAAATCCATGTGTGCATGCCTGTATACACACATATGTGTGTGCATATTTGCATGTGTGTGTAAATGTACACTGGTACAATTAGGTACACACAGGGAGCAGAAGCAGGTAATCTGATCAATAAGCACATGCTCACACTGATAATAGATTTCTGAGTATTCAGAGCAACAAGAAGCAGATCAATGAGACCTTGCAGGTGTGCTGGAGCCAGGAGTTGCATCAGCTACATCACGCTCCCTACAGACTAGTGGGGAACGTGCACATCGTCCTCCGAGCTCTGTCGCTTTGAGCAAAAACAGGTGGAGGACTTTTGCAGGTGCCTGATAATGGCTGCATTTCTTCCACATCACAGTCAGGAAAAGGCAGCCTCTGAACAAGACAGGGGATCTGGTTCCACCTATGGGTTTGCTTGCCCCAGCAAATCACTCCATCTGTCTTTTCCTCAGTTCTCCTTTGGTGAAATGGAGAATTAGGATCTAATCTTATGGTCCTTTGGCATACTTGATTTTATCTGTGGAGCACCCTAATTCCACTGTAAGAATAAAGTCTATCTGCTTTAACTAGAAATGAAAAATCTAGGTTAGTTTATAAATCTTTGTTTGTAAGAGTGATGCTTGGCCTTGCTTCTGAGCTCTGGGCACTCTTGGGCACCGTGTTTTGTCCAGACACTTTTCTGACCCACTACCACCTCCCAGCCCGCAGTTCACATGAGGGCAATCAGTAATCCTTGGGTGTCTCAGGTGGCGGTGTGCTCCAGACTATTCTCTGATATTCATAACTGCTTGCCAAAAGATACATGTCTCTAGAAGAAACAGCTGCAAGAAGAAAGCAAGATGAAGTATTTGATGATGGTAAGAGGAATGTTTTCAGTAAAGGTCTTGAAAAAAATCTTCTGATGTTCATGACATCACATACTTGTGTTGGAGCAGGAAATGAGGTCATCTTGAATTCTGAAATAAAGTCAGCATTTAGGTCTGTTTTAATGTTTTCTACTGTTTTTATTTTTTACAAATTTATTATGGATATAATCCAACAAATGTAAACAGGGTGATTCTTTTTCCAGCTATTAATTTTCAATAATTTCTGACTTATGCAAAGCCTATTAAAATCAAAGGGAGTATGTATATTAACTTAATAGGCTCTGGATGAGACCCTTGAAGAGGAGGGACCACATGGTTCTTATTGCTACATCTCTTGCATTTCTGTCTTTATCCTTCAAATTGTAAAAGTGAATGTAATACCACTGACTTTTTTAATGGATGGGATTTAAGCCAGGATTCAGCTCATTGAATGGTGTTAGGCTAGGGTTGGTCAACATTTTTCTGTCAAAATTACTTGGTTTATTACAAAGTACATTGGGAACTTGTATAAGGCAAGCAAATATCCTATTTATATATTTACAGTAGAATATTACAGCATTCAGACAATAAAACAAAACCATCTGCTTGGCCTACTAGTGATGTTAGGACACTATTTAACACACAGAGAGTAAATGACTGGCTTCTTTCTGTGGAGAGCACTAAAACAAAAATGAAGTTAGCCTTAGTCCTGGCTTGTGTTGGAGGATTTGGTTGTTGGGTCAAATATAATCTCCACCTCTGACTGTAATTAAAGGAAATATTTAATATTTGATTTTTGCAATTTTTTCCCTCTGTGTTTCCTTCTCCTCCTGCCTCATTCAGTCCCTTTATGTCTCTTCTTCTTTTTTAACAGAAACTTGTGTGATGTGCAAATTCACCTACTGTTTTGGGTTTTTTTTAGCTCTTTTCAAATCTCCTCCACCTCTGGCACTTAATGCCAGCACGTAATGCTGACAAAGGCCATTTTACATGAGCAGATTTGATGTCAGGCAGACTGAACTCTCCAGCTTATATCTATATCTGCCTATCAGGGCCAGGCCTGAAGAAAGTCCAGATGATGGCTCCTGGGTCAAGTGCGTTTCCTTGCCTTGGGAAAATGAAGGAATGGAAGATAGAGCAGCTATTCCAGATGTGTCCCATATCTTCTCCAAGGTAGCAGTTCTTTGCAGCACCAAAACTTATGCCTGATGAAGAAGACGGCTGAGTCCCTGCTAGTGAGGGAATCAGTTTTCTCACTCTGCTATGTAAGGGATGAAGGGAATGTAGCATTTCCATGGTGGGAAACAAGAGCAATGGATGGCTTCTCTGTAACAAATCCTGGCTTCTGAATTTCCAGTGTCCTATGAATATACAAAGAAAAAGCTATGGATTTTTGCCTCTTATCCCAAGTAGTTTACACTGATGTAACTTCTGCAGGTGAAATGTCATGGAGTCAGTACCGAGTTATCACCACAATAATTAAAACTTCAAGTAATTTGAAAATCAGCACCTTCATAGTTACACAAAAGTGACAGTATCTATTGCCTCTAATATTAACAATGTATATTAAAACATAAAGTGCACAACTCTGAAAGATGCTGCAATGAGCATGAACACTAGAATGCCCAAATACAATTTAAGCACAAAAATGAGGGACAGAAGGTGAACCTTTAGCTTGTACAACAGAGTGGTTTCTCTCACATGAGTAACCTCAACAGGAAAATGGCTATACTCATACTATGGCAATACTTGATAGGATCAAGGACATTATCTAGACCTCTGTGCAATACTGTTCCACTGTAAAGATCTGCAATGAAAAGAAGACCAAATAAAGCTCCCTCCCTAATGTTGCCATCATATAGTGTCTGAGAATGTATTTGCACACCTTTAATTTTTTTTCCTTTAAAATTTCCTTTGAAATAACATTTATTTGTAAAATAGCAGGGTCTCTCCTATGTACCTATCCACTCATCGGTGCTAAAAGTAGGAGCTGATACAGTGTCATAGATGATATATCAGCAAAGCTCTTCACACTTTTCTTTGTTTTTTGCTTGTTTCATCTCTTCACATTCACAGTTAACAAGTTTGTTCTGTATAAAAATATAAACACAGTAATTAGTTCACCATAGGTGTGTTTAATTTGTATTGTCACAAATAAAAAGGAAAAATAACACTTAATCTTTTTTGGACTTAATAAGATCAGGAAAGTACTTTCATAATTGAAAAGAAAGATTCTTTTAAATAAGATCTTTTATTAGGAGGTGAAAACAATATAAATTAAGCACCTTCTTGTGAACTATTCTGTAAAATGGCAAACATGATAATAAACAAAAATAATTAGATTATGAATGGACTCCTTATTTTACAAAGATTAAAATACATAAACGTAATAATTCTGAGTACTTGACAGGATTACACAGGCTCTAATTCTAAGTTATGCCATTTCTGACTGCATAAATACTAGCCAACACATCCTGCTACTGCCAGTAATGAGAAAGGTCCCAAGAAATCAATGATATGAGAGAGAAAAAAACCGACTAGGGCAACAGGTGGTTCTTCATTTTATCTATGAATACAGCATGACTTTAACATTTAAAGGAGTAGATACTTAGCTGTTGCTGAGAAGGTGGTCAATTGCACCATCAAAGTTAGCTGGTTTCCACTTTGGTAACTAGAGTTCATTAAAGATGAACATCCACATCTTACTGTCAATCTTTTTCTGCAAAAGAATTATTGTTAATCGATTTTGATATAAAGGTCAGAGAAGAAGAGTGCTATATCTTCTGCCCAAGCCTGGTCATTCAGTCAACAGAGAGAGCTAGTACTGTATTTTCCAGAGGAATTACAAAGACAGACAAATAAACAAACAACCAAACCACAAAATGGCAAGTCACAGATCAAGCTAATAGTGTAGCACTGGTGCCTGTGGAGAACAACATTCCTGTCTCACTTCCTAGCATGTGGAGCACTTGCTCTTACTTTATTAGCCAAGCAGGACTCACTTCTGCCTTCCCAGTGCCCCCAGAAGTCCCAGGAATACAGGATTGGTCTCATCTATTATGGCAACAACATTAACAACCACTCTTTCCAGCGAAGGAACTCTATTTATCAGATGGTCACCTGTAGCAGCAAATCCCATAGGTTAACCAAATGCAACACAACTAATTTCTTTTTATTTCCCCTAAATTTGCTATCCTATACCATTTAACTTCACTGACTGCCCTCTTGTTTATAAGTAACATGACAGAAGAAAAGAAGTTCGTGGCTCCTGCTTTAATTACTCACACCTAGTTAATCACAACTTAAGGAACCTCAAGTAAGCACAATATTGAGAAATAGACTTCCTTGCTGTGGCCTTTATGCAGTAACATTAATCCAGAGAAAAAGGATAGTGCTCCTGTCCCTCAGAGGTGTAACTCCCAACTATTGCTTTGCTGCAGAATCACTGGATTGCATAGAGTAGACATCTTTGGGAAACAACCATTCCACGGGACTGCGGATTTCTGGTGCAGTCCTACCCTTCCTATAGAAATGCAGAAGTCATCCATCTATAGATGCACAAAACCAGATGTTTTTATAGTCTATATGAACATTTGTCTGACTAAAATAGATAAGCAATAACACACCTTGGCTTGTGGGATGACTTCCAGGTAACTGCACAACAGGAAAAAGAAAAAAATTTGATACCTCTTCTGTTTCTTAAAGTGTGGCACATCTCCAACAGAGAGGGAACATCCTGGTGCAAACCGCTGTGGCTAAGGGGTGTCCCTGCAAGTTGGCAGTGACAAGGCTGACTGTCCTGGGGCTGGAGAGAGAACTGAGCTGGGGTGCCTTCATATGTGAACCATTGCCTAGAACACTGCTAGGCTGTTAGGTAAAAGATTACAGCATCACTGCTATGACTGTGATAATGCTGCAAAAGACATGAATGGGGGTGGTAATATATTTGAATCAAATATTGTTAGTGTCAGCCTGAGGAGAGGACTCCAGACCCCAAACTGGCTAGGGGCCATATTGCTGGAAAGGGCTATGTTTACAGGCACATATTGGAGCACAGTCCTTGTACTTGAGCCTTTCCCTGTGCAGCCATTTTGGTTCCCACTCTGAGACTTCTACCTTTCCCTACATAGCGTTTACAAGACAACAAACACAAGTGTCTGCAGTCATTTCTGCAAAGTGGTGCTTAAAAGCAATGTGCAGTGCTGTGCCTAGAGCTTCAGGGAGCTTGCTGTTAGGGTCTCTTTCAATAACCCCTTTTAGCGACAAAGAAAGAAAGACTGGCACCATGGTTATCAGGGATGCAAGGTGCATGGATGCAAATCCCTTTTCCCTCTGGTTTAGTCATCTCTATAAAATATGAGCTCTTGTAATGAGGAAAGTACTCTAGACCCTGCTAGCTCTAGCTGTCTTTGCTTCATCTTGATGCAGAAGGGAAACATCCTGGAGTCCAGTATTCTGGTGGGATGGGAGATCTTTTCCTCTTCAGCTGCAGCTGTAGCTGAGCTGTGAGATGAATTTCACACTCAAAGCAGTGATCTAGTAAGAGAGTGACTTGATGTTTGGTGGTTATCTTGATTCTGTAGTGCAGTGGAAAACGATTTGTACTTAACTTCACATAAATGACACAGGCACAGCTACACGAAAAATCCTATGGGAGTGGTAGCAACTGCGTACAGCGTTTAGTCTAAGGATTAGCTGCCTTTAAAGAAGGTTGCGCTCACTGGATTGAGAACTGATTGCAATGCCTTCTTGTCTCTTCTTTACCTCAATCAATAATTTTAGGGTTCAAAATAATCAGAGTGGAATAATTCCTCCACAGGAACAGTCATGCAGTGATGAATTACATAACCCAGTCTGCATAGGTACGAAAGAATAAAGACAAATTTTGAGCAAAACTTGCTATACTGAGGCAAACTACATGTCTATGCAGCTGACAGATATGTGTCTTTGCTGCTTTGCAAAGCTTAATATTTAATGGGGATAAACTTTGGTAGCACAACAAGCTTAAAAACCAGCCCAAAACTCAGTGATATGTGTCCTGTGTGTGCCTTTAAATACTATTAAAATTGTATTTGACTAGGCTTGCGCAAATCAGACCTGTTATCAACAACACATCGTCTCAAGAGACCAACATTTGTCCAGTTAAGGCTTCCTTCATTAATCGTCCAGCATCAAGCAAGCCAAATCCAAATCTGTGGAGAAAAAGTAATTAGATATTTTAAGCAGTGATAAGAACACCACAAATAATCAATTTCTATGGCATTAACAGCTACCTGGCCCAGCAAAAGTCTATAAAAGCTAGAATTTATTGCAGAACACCAGACAGCTTACAAAGCATTGATTCTTAGTAGTATGCATAGACTGCTGGATTTAAAGAGAAATCCCTAATGGTTCTTACCTTCAATTTTTTTCCTTTTAAAGGGAAAAAAAGGATAAGGTGTTCATAAGGCTAAACTGCAGCAAAACAAATGCCTAACAACTGTTAAACAGAATTCATTTTCCTTTCAAATGAACAGAATACTACCATACAGTTTGATAGCAATTATATGAAATCTGATGCATAAACTTCATAAAGGATGAGAAGCAAAATACAATAATAATAATATTCTATGCGTAGAAAAATATTAATTGTGTTTATTTTTTAAATATTTATTGCACCTAAGAAAGAAACAGACTAGAAATAATTTTTGCATTTGTTCAGGTTGCAGATCTTTAGGCTTTAAAACCTTCTATTCCTCCGTAATGAACTTGTACTAGAGTATTTTAACCTGCATTAACATTTGTGATTTTTAACTACTTATAAAAGTAAACCAAAAGGCACTGTAAAACTTAACAAGCAAAACCTTATTGCCTGCAATGGACAACATAATTTTGAAAAATAGTTCATCTTAATATTCCCAAAGGAATATTTCTGTATGTGGATGTTATAACTGATCTTTAAATGCTAACCAAAATATATCTGAACTCGGATTTCTAGACCAACAGGCTCAGAAGTCGAGAAGAACTTCGGTGATCATCTTGACCTTCTGTATATGTACACTAGAATCTTTCCACAGAAGCTGGATTAAATCATGTCTTTCAGAAAGATGTCTAATCTCATTTTAAAGACTCTGAGCTATGGTGAGTCCACCTCCTCCTGGGGTAAGCTCTTCCAGTGTTTAATTACCCTTACTGCTAGGAAACGGTGTCTTATTTCAAGGTTGAATTTGTCTAACTTAGCATTCAAATACTGAAAATGCAGAGTGTTTGAGAGAGAGCAAATATAAGTGACATGATACATTTTATACTAATCCTAAATCAAAAGATTATGGAAATACAGAAAACATGACAACTAAAGCTCTAGTTTGGCAAACATTTATGCAAGGGGGTAGCTTTCTGCATAGGAAATGGTTTCTTTCAGTTCAGCAAGCCTACACACATGTGTAGAGTTACACCAGGGCTTCAAATAGAATTTAAAAAGAAGCATTCGGAGTGACTTTTGCTGAGAAAAATATTAGGCATTAATTAATAAAGAACCTCCCTCTGCCTCTGTCCCCACACTGAGCACTCTTTGAGGTGGGATACTATAAATTACTAATAGAAGAAGAAAAGTGAGAAAACTTCCTATTGCAGAAATGTGATTGCTGCCGAAGGGGGATGACTGCTGAAATCCAAACACAATCCAAGGGGGGAGGAAAAGAAAAAAAAAAGGAATAAATAAAAATAAAAAAGGAGAGTTGTCAAGATAACTAAAACTTTGCAACAATTCAGTAATGGTGCTGATAAAAACAGCACTGCTGGCTGAATGCAAATAAGATGGTAAAGGCCCTGTTTGGATTATGGTAATTACTCAGTCTGAAGTTAGCTCCAGCCACACACACATATGAGCACACACATACACACACAGCAGTGGAGTGGAACCTGACAACCATACTTGGCATGTGATCATAAAATTCCCTGGCACGCTCTCAGGATGCCATGTGGAGCTATTTGTACAGTTAGGTACGGGACTCTGCAGCTCAGGAAATACCAGCGGAAGCACGGCTGACCCGCCTGGCCTTCAGCGAGAGCCTGCCCCCCTGCTTATCGCTGGCCTGCATTCAAAAGTGATCTCTGGAGAAGGCAAATCAATCGAACACATGTTTGGTCTAAAAATGTCATTTTGGAATATGCTAAGATATTTCCTTACATTAGACCATTTTGTTTGCCCCAAAGATTTGTCAAGTGCAATTGAATGCATACACATCACAACGCACGCCGGTGCCAGAACAAAATAATTTCAATGTGTCCTTTAGTACTCCGATAAAATGCAGGCAGTCAGTGTTGAAACGAGATGCCCTGTGAAAGTCTTGTGCGCACTGGCATTCTGCATTTCTTCCAGGGACTTGTTTCTTTAAAATTTGGGATCTGTCCAAATGAGCAGATTTTGTGTAAGAATGAGGAAGGGGACCAGCTCAACCTTTCCTCTTGCCTTCTAGACGAAGGAGTTGAGGCAGGCTAATTTATGTGTTGAAAAATCATTAAAGAAATTACAGTTTTCAGCTCTGATTCCTAAATAATAAAGCCTTTATGAGGACAATATCATTATAAATAACCCTATTAATCCGTTGATTCAGCTTTAGAGCCAATTCTGATATATGACAAAGATGTGTTTCTTCAACAATTTCCACAAGTTAATATTAAATAATATTGGCACACACATCATTTTTATTACTAAGTTCTTTGATTTGTTCACCCTGCGCAGTCTCTACAGCTGTGTGTTTTATGACCTACCCATCACAGGAGAAAGTCGCATTAGCACTGGCACACAGCGGAAGAGCTGTGAACTTCACAGTCAGCCTTCCCATCCTCATCCTGGTTTCGGTTAGGGCTGAAAAGGCTCTTTCGAGCAGATCAGAATAGGCACAGCCCAATCACCGCAGCTGAAAGCACACCCATACTGTGAAGGGCAAGCTTCCCCGCGTGACATGTTCAAAGTCTACAGAGACTGTATCAAATCCAGATTTATAGATGACTGCAGATGCCAAGCTGCAGTCCTCTGACCAGCAGGCTCCTTAGGGAAGGCACCCACGCTCCCCCTTCCCTCCCCTTCCAACAACCTTCACCCATACAACCTTTTTTCTCTACATTGACCTGGTGTGGTTACCATAACACACACATGCACACACAAAGTGCCTCAGCCTTGAAAGGCTGCAAGGTGCTTGGGTTGCTGCACTTCAACTGAGACACAAAATAACTGTGATTTGACTTGCTGTGTGAGCCTTAGGTGGTGTAAGTTTTTTTCTTCTTTTTTTTTCTTTTTTTTTTTCTTTTTTTTTTTCTGGAGAACACTGCCTTGAAAGAGTACTTTAAGAGCTGACAGACCAAAAATCAAAATTATGTGTTGTCTCTTCTGAAATTATCTGGGTGAAGTTTACATGTTTCTCTGAGATTTTTATCTTGATTAAAACAAATGAATAAAGAAAGAGGAAAAAGGAAAATCAAAAACTGCCAAGATCTCAACTCTTGCAAACCACCTGACAGTATTAATCCAGGACTAGTGATTGTACAACAGAGGAGAAACAATTGGTTGCAAACACATAATTTCAGTTTAGAGATTCAGTTTGACGAGGTTATCATGAAAAAGGCGGTCAATACAAATTACACATATGACCTTAACATAATCCTTTCCACTTTCCCATATTTTACACGTATTTAATCACCTGCGGTTACATTTGACAAGATGCAAAAGTTGGGCTATGATCCTAAACCAATCAAGAATGTTAAGCAGTTCAGAAATGGCACTGAGTTACTTTGCCATAAAATATGAACATTTATGAAGGATATAATAATGTATTATAAAGGGAAAAATAAAAGAATCCTGTAAAAGATTGCTAGATGTTAAAGGAAGTCTGATGAAAACGCACATTTATTAGTTCATATTAGACAAAAAGCACTTTATAGCTATCTAACATTGCTATTGCGATAAATGTAGTATTTGTACCCAAATGCTCAGTTCTTCTCATTACTGAGAGATATGGGATTATGTGTCTTAAAATAGAGGAATAACGATAAGACTTAAAAAGACAATTTGAGGACCCACAGGATCTTGAATTTTTGTATTATATATACATTTCCAGAGCGAACAATAAGTTTCTGGACCCTTTAGTGTTTTGTACTGCATGATTTTTTTTTTATTAGTGTGGACAAGTAAATTTTATTTGATAGCTTGTTGTATTTAAAGACAGTGTAAAACTCTCATTGCAAACAGTTGTTTACAGTGTGCTTTTCAGCACAACGCTGTTTTAAAGCTCAATTGTGCATTTTGCAGATAAAGTGGGAAAACTAACTGAAGGCTGTATTGTAAGCAGTGGTTGCCGTGGAAACCCCAGTTTCAAGAGCTGGTTCTCTATTACCACTTAATTTAGGCTTCCTAATTGCATTCCACTAAATCGGTAGCGACAATATCTGCAGAGCAAAACTGCATGCCCAGTCTAGCGCAAACCTCTTTGAAACAGGCTTTTTGAAAGCCAGGAGCTATAAAAACTCAGCATGACGTGGAGCATATGAGAAACCTGTAGTTCAAATGTACTGCTGCTTGCTTTCTCATCCTTAGTAACTTCAGTGCGCTCCACACCAATCTATTAGTTCAGTCTACCTTAAAGATCATAAAGCTCTGCCATGTGGAAACTCATCTGTCCACCAACACATTGGTGCAAAATAGATTTAATTGTACTCCCAACCCAGTATCATGTCCATCTTATTTTACTACACACCAGCAGGTAGCCAGTGCAGAGCCTTACTTTCCTTGAACTGCCCTTGCTCCATAATATGAGGAGAACAATACTTTCTCAGTTTAAATCATTTGCCACTGTTCATCTGTGCAGCAAGCCAGACCGCCCATATGTGACCTAAAGAGAGCCTTGTCAGAACCACTAGACATAAAAGCATTCCAATTATCGACCACACTGCTTTAATAGAGGAGGCAACTAATATGATAGTGTAAGTGATTCTGCCACTGAGAAGCTCTTCGTCACTGTCAGATTAACACTTGAGTTAAACTCTTGTAAATCAGTCACATTATGCCGTCGGTTGCGAAATAAACACAGACCTATTACACTTAGAATTCCAGAGGGCCCTCCCCACCACCCGAGTTGCGCAGGATGCCCTATTAATCTGAATTTTGTCATGTTTATTATTTTGCAATTACTAATGTGGGTACCGTTGGAAAGATTTAAGTTGCCTATGATTAGATTCTGAAATGGATGCACATGCCTACAAAAATCTTCTGCAAGGGAAAAGGAGAGAGAGGAAGAGAAAGAGATACAGGAGACGGCTTACGTGTCACTTCTGACTGGAAAAAGCAAGCAGACCACCAATTTAATTAAATCCATGTCTTTTTTTTTCTTAAAAAAAATTAAAAAAGCACAGAGCATTTAAAAGCAAAATACTTCAGTGTCTTCAAGCACAAGACCTCCCACAAGCTCACAGTGAAGTGCATCTCCTAGCTGCTAATGTGGTTGCATTTGAGCCCTCTAACATTTATCAAATGAATTCTGAAATTGAAGATAATAGGTAAACAACTTCTCTTTCAACACTTCCTTCCCTCCACAGTATTGTTAAATGCTGGTAAAATACCTTTAAGTCACACATTATCAACTCATCACCAGCTTTTTTTGTTTCTGCAGATTTTCTCAAGTTTGTGAATTGTCTTCTGCTCTACCTGAACTGCTTTGAAACCAAAATGAACACACCTTTGGTTTTGATACTGGGTTTTGGATGTGAGAGAGTGAACAGATGAAGATTGTTAATACAAACTGGGGATTTATTTTTAGTGACACGGTTCTGTCTGTTCAGTGGAGTCCTTTCAGGTGGGTAGTGAGGCTGGGAGAAAAGGAGATGGGGCCAGGGACTAGAAGACTGGCTGTTGAGTTTATTTGGACCCAGGTTGCTTCAGCTAGATGGACACTCCTCAAGATTTCCAGCCAGCTGATCTTTCGATTTTAGGAGCCCTATCTGGAACCACAGCAGATTCTCCAATTAAAAATACATACAGATCTTCCTAAAAATGCTGATCTGAGATGATAGGCCAGTGTGTTCCAGGGTAGAAGCAGCAACCATGAAGAAATTTTAGGCTAAACATTATTCTCACACTATCATCTTTCTCCAACAAGGTAGGGAAACAAGCCTTCATGTCACTTTTTTTCTGTTTGAGTTTTTGCCAGGATTTTCTGGGCATACAGTGAGAAAATGCTCAAGGTAAGAGGGGAGGAATAGGAAAGAATGGGCACCACTGTGCTAAAATTCTGCAAAAAACCCTGCTGGAAAGTTAATGTGGTTGGAAATTGTATTAATCTTTGTATTTCACTGTGATCTTCAGAAGGCCTGTAAAAAGGGACAGTGGCAGAAACCAAAGGAAGGCAAATAAAACTATATTGTAAACTGAGGAAAAGCAGAAAGGACACTTCCACTCTGTCTTCTCTTGCAGTCTATCTTCTAGACCCTATGTGGAAAGGTGCAGCCATGAAAAGGCTGTGTGGGAACTTGAGGGAGGAAACCCTTCACTTCTAGTCTCAGATGAAATAAATTGGGGCAGAACTTGATCAGAGGTTGCTCTAGGCATTATCCACAGCAGATTAAACTTCCTTTGGGTGGGTCTATAGGAAGAGACTGTAGCCATACATTATGTTCTCTCAGCAGACTCTAAAGTGGGTGTTAACAGATTAAAAAAAACAGTTTAAAATTTTTTTGCATGTCAGAGGCATGTTACATTGGTGAAAAATTCTGCTTTTGAGTTTAGATAATTCATGTCCTAGAGAACAACAAAGAAAATTTACAAAGCTCTCAAGAGACAATGGGTTCTATTCTGTCCTCACATGCATGGCTTAGTTACAAGTGGGCTTTGAGCCAACTTCTGTGCTCAGCTACACACGTGCAATTTCCTTTGACTTAAATAGAGCACACATTTATATGAGAAGAATCTGGCCTTTTTGTGTATGGGAATTCCTATGAGTTTTTTATTATTTGTATGGTATTATAAAGATCAGGGCCTCATTGTTTTGAGCTCTGGGAAAACAAGGCTTCGAGTTCTGTCCACTGGAGAGACTATGGTCCAGGAGAGGCAGCAGCTTGTGAAGTGTGTAGGCAGTCTAACCGACAGTCCTCTACATGGTTATATCTTTCCCAATTATAAAGAAGTGTACTTAAATAGTAGCCACCTAGGAATTAATTGACTTTCTTGACATGGAGTGGATTCAGATGTCTGACAAATTCTCTGTATGCCTTTCCCATCCCTCCTTGCCAACACTACTTCCCACCCCAGATTTGCTGAACCATAGTCTTCAACCTTAAAGCTGGTTCACCCTAGGCAGGTGCTTGGTCTTATTTCAAACACCTGCTTTTAACAGGGTCTGCACACTGCTGGAGCCAACTTCTGTGCTCAGCTACTTGTGTGTGGTTTCCTTTGACTTAGAGTATATATTTTTCTGGGCAGAGTCTGTTCTTTTGGGGTATGGCTCTACAACAGGCACGGGAGCCCATCTGGCTCACCTTTGCTTGGAACTTGTAAATGCTCTGGCAGAGGCCACAGAGGGGAGGAATTTGAAGGAACAGAGGGCAATGACCTTTCCGCTCTGTTCAGGGACCGTACCCAGTATCTGACATGGCACTAGAAGAGGCAGGAAGATACTGGTAGGTGGGAATTATGCAAGTCAGCTCTTCCTCTGAAGGCATTGCCACATGCAATGCTTCGCTATTTAGGGATCAGCATAGTACAAGCAAGAAATCAGATGGACTTAGGAACTTACCCTCCTGCTTGATGGAGGTGGAAGTGTAGGGATGAGACAGAAGACTTTAACTCCTCAGAAAAGAGCCAAACCAGTGTGTTCAGTCTCCTCTGTGTGCTGTATTCCTGTTCTCACACCAGCAAGTGTGGCTGGGGTTCTGCAGGTTTGGGAGGGAAGGGTTTCAGGACAGGGAGCAGAGCCAGGGAGTTACTGCTCTCCATTCCTAGCCACCCCTGGTGTCTTTCCCGGTGGAAGTCAGAATGGGAATTAACACATACGAAACTGGTGTTGTTCCAACTCCCCAAGAGGAAAACAACATTTTTTCAAGCTATATGATTCTCGTTTGTAGCTACGTGACACATTATTTAATGACTGTGGAATACTGCATTGTTCTGATTTTGAAGATGTGTACATCTTTGGAAGAGCACTCTCATTTTTCTAAATGTTTTTAAAATGCAACATTTAGAAAAACTTTCATTTTCTTCTTGTTGCTGACTCTCTCATTGACATTTTAAGCTAAACAGCATATGGCTTATAGCTTTGTACAAGCAATTGTATACAATTCATACATTTTCTGGAATTAAAAAGCCTTGAAAACATGATGAAAATTTTCAAAACTACAGGTTTATTCTTAAAACTATGAGATCTGTGAGGTCTATTCTTCATTTTTACAGATTTTTCCAAGTGATCCAAAAAGAGTTACTCAAGGCATCCCAATTTCCTGACTGCAAAATAACAGTAACAACACAGGTGGATATTTAGATGTTTAATTCCCACATGTGTTCAATGTGCTTTGCAGTCTTTAGATGGAAGGGTATTACTGGAGTGTAAGGTATTAATTATTGTTATCAGCATCTAAGACATCTCTTGCTGAAGGTTTAAGTCAGCTTCTCCTGGAAAAGTAGGAAATAGGATTTAAAAGGACCTCCTGCATTAAGTTCAAAACCCAGCTTTTGCTGTTAACCACACGTCACATAATTGATTTCATGAAGTGCTCAAGTTCCAAGCTGGAACCAGAGAAGTTTCTTGCTCCCCCTTCTCCTGTTGAAGGGCTGCTCCAGGATTTTCATTCCAGCGCTTCCTCCTAATTTCCTGATTGAGTTTATTCATGGCCATCTTATAACCATTTGTTCTTATGTCAACATCATCCTCTAAATAACTCTTCCCCCTCCTTGTATATTAATAGACAACAGTTATATTCCCTTTCAGCCTTTGTTTTGTCTGTGTAAACAAGTGAAGCACTTTTAGTCTTCTTTATTAGGCGGTCTCTCCTCCTTCTTCCAGTACACCTGCCTAGTGCTTCTCCCAATTTGAATTAATTTTCTCACACATGGATAGCCCAAGTTGTGCACTGTGTGCCTGCACTTAGTCTGGAGCAACAGCATTCAACAAAAACCAGAAAAATACCCCACCATTGCCAGATAACTCTCCCTCATCAGGCTTCTGTTTTATAGCCACAACTTAACTAAGGTCCACAGCCATTCTTTATTAGCAAGGAGTGTGATCCAAATTGTTTAAGTACCTAACTTCTATCTCTTTTTTTTTTTAGCCAACTGCTGAATCAATGCCATCAACCCAAACTGGGCTCCTAAAAACCACTGCTTCATCATCTGTATTCTAAAGGGTACCATCTTCCCATTCCTTTTTTCCCCTTTCCTCTGCTTGCACTATTACAGTTCAATATCTGTAATTTTTCCTAGATTTGTGTAATCAGCAAATTTCAATAGTACATACTTCCTTTTCTGATTGTGGTTATTAATGAAAATATGACCCCACTAAATGGTCCTAAGAGCAGTTTGTGTAGGACATCACTACTAATCTCTGTCCATCCCAAAAGATCTTTTTTCAGCATAAACCACAATCACCTCTTCTTCAGTCAGTTCCTTACAGTTCTTCCAAATGATCTGTGCTTTCTCCAGTTTAAATAATACCCCTTCCTTCTGCAACTCCCTGTAATATGATTTACGGATGCCCACAGGACTGAGATCTATTGCATTTCCTTTCTCTAAAAAAACCCCCACATTATTTATGAATGAAACTTATGAGAGCAGTATGGCATGATCTATTTTTGGTAAAAACCTGACTTATTTGAACACATCTCTAGTTTCCTTCAAAATTAATTTTAAAACCTGGCATGCAATGAGAGAGTATTATGGATCAGAATAAACGCTGCAACAATGGTGTACTTGGTACTATAATGGGTTAATTGCTGCAGTGCAGGAGGCTGATAGGAAGCCACAAGAAGGTGCATGCCTTAATGAGGAGTTGGTAAGGAGCCCTGGGGCATGGAATAGGGTCTAATATAAAGGAGGAAACAGTAGGATAGGAAGCTGAATAAACCAAATAAGATACATTTGCACTTTACTTGTTTATGCTGCAATTACTGTCTTGCATGAACACCAGACAAAACTCAGAAACACTAAAGTAACTCAATGTGTTATGTGTGCATTGGATATTTCTGTCCCAAACTTAATTTTCTATGTTTTAAGGTTTCACTGACACTCCGTACTATGTTTTTTTTTAAACAATGGTGAGCTACCAGTTAAACTGAATACACAGGCTAAAAGTTACACTGTGCAGCACTAGTTTGATTGGAGGACATACTGTTCTTATAGTCAATACTTTTGATTTCTGGGGACGCACTCTGTTTCCAGGCTTCATTTTTTTAAAGGAGTAATTTTTGAAAGACATCAAGTTCACCTGGACTAAGGACAGTTCAGCAAATACTGGAAAGGAGTAACTCCAATGCATAGTTCAGAATACTCCCACTGCAAGCGTATATTATGCAATGACACTGATCAAATTTGTACTGCTTTGTTCAGGTTTTCAGGTAAGACTACATCCAGTTACCATTTCAGATGGTAACATATAAAATATAAACAATATATAAACATATAAAATATAAAATTTATCTTAGTATTTTGGATTAAATTAGTTTTTCTTTCTTGGGGGTTGGCTGACAGAGGGGGAATCTTTGAAGACATGAGGATCAAAACCAGAGCAAAACCAAACCAAAATTGTTCAAACCTCAACAAATGTTTAGCTTGTTATCCTGTCCAGGATAATGCATTAATCTTTTGCTATGACTCCTACTTTATGCATTAATTAAATATCTTTTAATCATATTTTCTCCAATAATAATTTTTTAAGGTAGATAACTTTTTGTCTGTACACCTTGGTGCACTGGTGGGCTTTATAATATGTACTTCCTCTGACTGTAACAGCACATGGTATCTGATCTTCACAAATTGCTAATTGCTGGACATCCCTTTCTAGGATTAATTAAGTGCAGTATTACTTTAAATGGAACTGGGAACAAAATCAGACTTACTTGTGTATTGACAATCACCTACATAAACGCCAGAGGTAGCTTCCAAGTCAAATAATATGATCTTCAAAAGTTTATTTCTATAAAACACAAGAAAATACATAGTCTTAAAATAAAAAATCTGGAGAGCCCCACTGAAACCTTAAATTGGAAAAAAATAAAAGAAAATTCGCCTAAACATCAGCTCTAGCCTTTTTGTTTACTATTCTTTATTCTTTTTTTATTCTGATGAATATTTTTTTCTACCACAGTTTTCCTCTTGATCCTCCAGCCTTCTGCTTCCTCCTTTCTCTCTTTCCTGTAGAAAATGCCACAGAGGATCAGACAATAGCTCTCTCAGGTGTAATATTCAGTGTTTCTGAAAGTTCCAGCATATCGAGTCTCCTCCTTGTCTTTAACGGAGACTGATCTAAAGCCTGAAGTGTGGGAATAGTATCCCTCTTACAAAATAGATAACTACAAATATTTTGTACTATCTCTGTTAATTGTCTTACAGAGTACTTGGCCTCAATGTCACACAAGGACAATTATTACCATGGGCTAATTATACACTGTGTCTGGGGAGGGAAAATATTTTCTTTTCATGAGTTTCCAAAGACCAGCTTTTACTTTCAAGCAGTATTTTCTTACTCTCATGTAATGGTAGTAGAGGAAGAATGGAAGTTCCTAATTGATCTCTACTATTATTTTGAAAATATTTATCATGTCAGCTCTTATTTTGTTTCCTTCCTTTATTTCTGAAGTCTCCCAATCATTATCTATTGCTAGCATTTTATTGCTCTGTGTTCTTGGTTTTGCAGAGTCTCTGCACTAAGAACTGCAAAAGTGTTTAAGAAAGCAACATCTTGCTCTGAGCAGCTTATAGCCAACAAACAAACAGTTGAGAGAGCAAGAAGTAATACATTCATGAAGGAGCTGGTGTGTTGGAAACATGTCACGCACATGTGTGGATGTGTGGCCTGGAGTGGGATGTCCTCCCAGAGAAGCAGCACCAGTTTCACACCCCTTCTGATGACATCCCTCTGCACAGATGCCTTGACATGCAGTAGTGTTGTGCTCCATGTCCTGTGGTTTGATCTGAGATGCCTATGGGTGGCAGGGAGTGAAGGGGAGTCAGTCGGTATAGCTGCAGGGTAGGTTGGGAATCTCTCATAGCCCAGAGGCAGGATGCCACACAAACCCCAGGGACAGTGAGACCAGTGCCAACCACCCCCTTCCTCAGGGAAGCAGGTTCTCAGGAAGAAGAGAAATCTCCCATGGACAAATTCCTGGGGGAGGAAGAGGCAGGAGGAGAGTTCTGTGCTGTTCACCAAATGTATGGGGTGTGTGGGAGGGAGGAATCTGGTAGTAAATAGAAACAGATGGGCAGGTTCATAGGAGAAGAGGTAGAAGAAGAAAAAAGACTTTCCTTGAGAGGATGGTGGGATTGAAGGCTGGGAAGATCAGAGAACATGAAACATCTTCCTTCTTGAGGTGAAAGACTTACCTCTAATACAAAAAATCCAGGAAGAGTGGGTCTGTTCTCAGCCCCTTGAAGACATTATATGCTGTTGAGGTAGAAACAGAGACATGCTTTATTTTCCACTAAGATGTTAGGAGATACATCAATTTATTGTATCAATCAATACAAGTGGTTTATGTGTATCTAATCTCAGTGTTTTGGTGTTACTTTCTCACCATGTTCATCCCAGACTCAGTCAAATTCTGCCACACCCTCAAGAAAGCAAATAGCATTCGGTTGCCAGTGATAGGGAATGGTCTAAAGGCTGTAGCCTCAGTAACCATGAGCCACATGTCAATGAATTTTAGGAAAACCCAAGTAGTCTACATAAAGCAGCGGTATCTCTGACTGGTATTGAATGGAGAATGAATTCCCACAGAATCATTTCCCATAAAAAATGCTACAACACAAATCTTACAAAATTATTGTTAAAATTTAATTCAGCTTGGGTAGATCTGCCTATAAACTTCTGTGAAAGTGATTAAATTGGTACTCCTCCATATTCTCACTATGTTGTTGGATATTTGTGTATGGACAATTATTTTGCTATAGAAGTGTCTTCTATTGATTTTCTTAAATTATTTCTTTACTATCACCAGTTATCTTTATGTGTGAAAGGGACCAAAGAGGGACTTGAACCACATTAATAACAGAAATACTAAAATAAAAGCCTATATCATTAATCTGTGTCACTGTGGCATGTAGAAAAATTTCTGCATATTAAACCAAAAGAAAACTTATTCCTGCTTGTATGGAGTCACTATAGGACTGATACTACTGATCCAGAGCAGATGTCCAAGTGATGGGATCATCCATTCTTCAAAATTGCAAGTCTACCATGAGACTGCTTCTCTTGCAGGCTCCCCCCACCTCTGTATGAGGGAAGAGGGAAAAGAAGGTAGAGCTGGATTTGCTATTAGGGGTAATGTTCAAACAAGAAAGTAATGTACAAATATTACTTTAAATCCCATCCCATCGAGAAACTGCTGAGACCTCTAATTCTCATGATGATACCTTTGGGAGCTGTAGGGCATCTTGAAAACATTGCTGCATGTCACAGTAAGTCTCTAACAGCATGTGAATGAAAGCATTGTATGGCAGGAATATAACAAGAAATAATCCACGTAGTTGATCATATCCATTTCCATTTAACAAACAATTTGTTACCCAGATACAATTGTTGCTGTGGAGATTCCATAAGCTTAAATTTGGTATGATACAGTAATTTTAGAGATGCATTTCAAACATCAGCTAAGGGAACCCACTGGAATACTGAGACATAAATATATCTGCATGGAAATCAGGGGAAATAGGGAATTACTCTGAACTGGCACTGTATTTAAAAACACAAAACAAAAATTGTAAAACTTTATACAAATATAGATACTTTTACCCAGGATGTAGGAGACTAATCAAATTTCTTGTGATGAAAATTTTCTTTTTATTATCATTATTGTCTATTATTTGCATTGTGATATGCCTTCAGGCCCTGAACTAGAAGCCAGGTTCCATTATAATGGATATTGAGCATGTAATGAAAATACAGCCTCCCCCTCCAAAGAGTTCTTGAGCTAAATTTGTCTATATTGCAGTCAGAAGACAGAAATGACTGCATGTAGCATGGAGATACTGGAGTCAGTTTTAAGTTAGGCAGCTTGGTAACCTAGCCCCAGGAACACAGGCTCAGTGAGGGCTAATTACCCTTCCTTGTTGGCAGATTTTGCAAAGGTGTCAGGGAAAAAAGCAAGAAGTAAATCTGGATGGGAAGAAAAAAGACTGAAGAGCAGGGAAAGTTAGTAATCTCATCAGATGTTGCATGTAAACAAATGGCTCAGAAGCACGTACAGGGTATAGGGAAGGGAAGATTAGAGGTAAATATAAAATTTGGAGTTACACCCAGTCTAATGGCAAAATCCCTGCTGGAGGGTAGCTGTGCAAATTAGCCTGCCATCTTTACTGTACATGGGATGCTTCTGGTGGAGGAACAGGCAGCTAGCATCCCTTGATGCCACTAGGGATTGATTGAGCATAATATAATTTGGAAAGGAACAGTATTTTTTTTTGAAAGCAACAAGGGAAAACTGATAGTTTTGTGGTGTAACTGAGTTTCATAATGAAATGTTGCCATGCTGTGAATCCTTGTTGCCTCACTACTCTTAAATCTTTATTAAAAAAAGCTTTTTAATTGTATTACTTAATTGTTTAATTTGAGGATCTTGCTGCTCAATTCCATACCAGATCTGTGCTTGGGCTCTCCTTGATGAAACAGCATAGTCCTTAGAAGTCAGGAATATGAAAGTTAAGGTTGAATGGACAATTTTCCCTCCTTTCCACAAAAAACCTTGTGACATAGTCTAGTTATTTTACTGGTTACTGTTTGTTTGTTTTGACATTTTGCAGACCCCCAGATAAAGCATTTAAACTGTGACATTGATGTGTCCATAAGTCCTAAGCTATCATATTATGGTGTTCTGTAGTTTTCTTCAAAATCCAAACATCAGAGGATGCTGAAATAAATCTTAGGAAATTTTTAATGTGAAGAACAGCAGCTTCAGTCTTTCAGGAAAAAAGTCTTTGGCTAAAAGTTTTAAAAGAAGGAATTTTAAAATCGATGTGAATGGCAACTCATTTTCAAATGCTTATAAATGGCTTATTTGACAATAGGTAGATTTAAAGTTAGGTGCACATAGAGAGTATTATTTAAATTTAAGTTGTCTGCCTTTCGTATTAGACTGCCAGAATAAGACCTTTCTACAATTTTAAATTGTGCTTTATTTTTTATAATGGAGGAAAATATCCAGTCAAACAGGTATGTGAACCTATACTTATTGAAAAATTGAAATCATCACATCTGGAAATGAGAAAAAGCATGGAGAATTCAGCCTTGTTTCAAAAGATAAAGAGCATCTTAAAATTATGAGTTATAAAGAAGAGGGATCTGAATATTTACAGCAACTATTCTGTAATGTCAGTGCTTTCTCTTCTACTAGATTTCCTTGTGATTTCTGTTGTGAAGCTTTAGCACCTCTGACTAATGTACCTTCTACAGGACTGGTAGTTCCCAATCTATAACACACTTCACAGGGAAAATACACATGGGTAACAGGAACAAAAATTATAGTACAACATCCTCCAAGCTTTTCAAGACCTCCAGGAAAATTCTGGGTGAACACATCAGGTGAAATCTTAGTGCTGCTGACACAGATGAAAACTCTGTTGTTGTATTCTGTGAGTCTAGGAGTTCATATGGGAGTACTGCAGTGTACGCAGCTGCCTAAGGAGTGACAGTCTTGTTGCTCTCGGTAAGGCTCAGCTGTTTGTTCTGTATCTCCTTCAATACTGATACTGCTGCTTACTTTAAAATCCATTCATTTAGCAATTGTTCTATAATTCACCACAAAGTAGGAAAATTGCCTGGCTTTAGTCCTTTTGATATCACTTGGTGAATCAAAGGGGACTGGAGACAGGGAAACAAAAGAGAAGGCAGTTTTCCTAAGAAAGGAAATTCACTGTAAATCTCTATATCCATTTCTTCTTTTGTTTCCAAGTAAAATCTGAAAATTTTCTTCATATTCAATGGAATGAATTTACTTTTCTCAAAGTTCTTTTGCAATTAATATAGATTTGTATATGTTAGTTTAACCAGTCCTAGTTAGTAGCATGGTACTTATGCCCTGGTTTTCCATTAAATGCTGCTACTTTTCATTAAGTGAGCAAAGATATAATCATTCTACATCAATAGAAATGTTTCTGTAGTTGTACCATGAGACTGTAGAAGTCAACCTGCTGAAAACGAATAGGTTTCCTCAAAGAAGTTTCTTTCTTTTTTTCTGTAAATTAACAATGGGTTGAGAGGCATATCCTTCTGATATAGGAGATATTTACCCATATGTATCACAGAAATTGATTATAATGAGGAACTATTCAAGTCTGTTTACTGTACTGTTTCTGAGTGGCTTACAACAAGTAATTAAACCACTGGCCTTACAACATCCTTTTATATGAAGTATCCTCAGAGAACAAAATTACACATTTATTTTTTAGTGTTTCTCAGTTGCATTAATTCTCTTCTATCAATCTTGCTTAGTATTAACATTATTGTAGTTCCTATTATTCCCAGTCATGGACACTGCTGTGATAGATGGGGTAGAAAAAACAGAATAAAATATGAAAACTCATTCTGCAAAAGCTTGAAAGCAATACAGAAATTCACTCTCCATGGGCTTGAAAGCTAGGCATAAGATAGGTAACAGCAGCGAATGAGGTACATAACTGAAGGCATATCAGAAACAGGCAACATTGGTCAGTATGGTAGGAAGTGTTCATAAGGGGTTAAAGAGTATAAATTGCTCTATATGTACCAGCTGACTGCTCAAGGTAAACAAATATGGTTTCAGTAATAACTGATATTCAAACAGAAAATCAGTAGCAAGCATATGAGCATTATAAAGCTCTAATTTCATAAAGGGTTCAGGTGATCCCGCTACAGCCAGCTCAGCTTTCCACAGATAACTGCCCTGATGGACACCGGCATCCTCGTTGAACCTCATGGAAATTACCTGGAATCTGTCCAGGCATCCTCAGTGCTGGGCTGTGAGACTGAAACGGGTTTTTTCCATTTTCTGTTACCAGAGCTGCTCAATGGAATTATAGCCTTTTGTACTTGCACATTTTCCTCTTATTTGTGTGCAATAGTGAAATACCAACTCCACTCCACTATGTACATGCTGCCTTTGACTTCAGTCTTTCTGTACCTTTGATTCTTAAAAACTTCCAGCTAGCAAGCTCATATCTCCCAAGTCTTCATGGTTCAGACAAAGAGCCTATTACGACTCTCCTCTCTTCTGTGTTTGGTGGACTTGCTATTCTATATGAAGTTGCACCTAAACTACAGGGCTTTTCCACAGGACTTGGATGTTGAACAGATCATCCCATAAATATGCAGTGTCTCTTTTTAGAAACTTAAAGAAGAGAGATCTGTGAAACATTTATAAGGGAACTTTGTATCGTAGGAAACCTGCATTGTACGAGATTTCAGGCAACTCTGAGATTTGTCAACATCTCCTAGAACTGTGCACATCAGCATGCAAGGTTCAGACAAACTTTCATCAGTGTGTAAGAAGGTTCCCCACTGCCCAGCAAATTTGTAGGAAACCTCAGTCCCCAGAGGACCTCTCTCGAGCAACATGCAAATAAGTTTCTACTTCTTGACCATCCCTGGTGGAGAGAGGGTTTCAGACATAGCTATCAAGCTGTTTTCTTGCAGAAGGATAGAAATGAAAATCCTGAGGCATGTCCATGCTGCCTAACTTTTGGCACCTGGTAATTAACGGAGGAACACAGTCTCTTTTCAGGGGTGATCTGAAGCAGTAGCTATGAACAACACAGCTTAAGAGACAAATCTCCTGAATAAGCATGTTTCTAAATTTGGATAGTGTTAATACCTTACAAGTTTCAGACTTTGTTCCCCATGGAAATAGGGATCAATAAACTCCTGCCCCTGTTCCTCATGAAGGTAACATGAAATGTTAAAATACTAGGTGGGGGGTGGCACAGAATGGGAGAGAGCCATGAGTTAATTAACTGGCGTGTCTATGAGAGCTGTGCCTGGAGGCTACCTCCAAGACTGGTAACTCAGTGTGCAGAGCACTGTACAAACGCATTGGAAGAAATAGCCATCAGGCCAAAGAATCTGCCATACAAATAGACAAGAAAGATGAGAAGAAGAGACAAATGTGGAAAGGTATACTACTTCTGAGATTTGTTTCAGTCGTCTAATCCCACACTCAGTAAATCCTGAGGAAAAAGCCCAAGCAACCTTTTCATTCAGTCAGAGCCCTCATCAGACACCCTTCGGCACAACCTTCCAAAATTTTTCTAACACCCGGCAGGCAGCAAACTCTTTTACTGAGATACTGCTGAATACCTCATCTATGTTTCTAAGTTCCCAGACTACACAGTTATCAGTTAGCCTGGCAGAAATTGTAATTCTGATGTCAGTGCTACCACTGATTACCATTTCACAGGTAGCGAAGAAGCCTAAATTGCCAATAACAGTTGTGAAAGAGTTAGTGAAGGAGGAGTAGAAGGCAGACAGAGAGATGTAGTGTGGTATTATACAAACTATAAATTGCCTAATTTTATCATTCTACATATTCTTTTTCTGCCAAAAGTGGGTTATTACATGAAACAGGCCAAAATGAGATATCCAAACTGACTTAATCTGTGGTAAAATAGTAGGTGCACAGGAATTAATAGTACAGTAATCAAAATGAAACATCTTAAAAGAAAAAATCTGAATTAAAAGGCTTTTAGCTTTTGAGAAAGGGAATCCCATTGTATAATTAGATCATGAACTAAGGCCTTTCACTGCTGTAAATTCATACTGTGCACTATTTAAAGTGCTACCTCTTGAGTCTCCTACTGCAGTTTCAAACAGCAAACCCTGTTCTGCTTTTCTTTGTGCAAACCCAATCACATCACATCAAATTATACAACTAATTAACACAAACTCCTTAAAAAATTGCATATTATTTTGGCAAGCCAAATTAACGTCAGTCCCCTGAAACCATGTTTAGTAATTCCCACTGACTCTAGTAACGCCTACTACTGAGAGAAGGGCTAATCAACTACAGGCTCTCCTGCTGATGAGCTGAACCAAGTAACCAGATGTTTCTGCCTTCTAGGCTAATGAAAATGTCATGGATGTTTTTCTCTCCACCTAGATGAAGAACTAATTCCACCATGGCTGTGGTCTAGGTAGCTCTCATTTGTCCGGTCCAGTGTCTGAGAGGTCCTGCTAGTTAATCCTGAGCAGGCAGGTACAGCTCTGGTTTGAACCAGCGAACCCAGCCTGGTGAGGCAGCCTGCTGCTAGGGCTTCCTCATGCAGGATGTGGAGAGCAAAGGCAAAGTTGAAGAATGTCACCACAGAAAAAAATATTTTCAACATATTGTACTGTATATAAAAGCTGGGCAAAGTATGTTTTTTGTGTATTGGTGAGAGATCCCATCGGCATTAAATTACTTAATGATGTGTCTATTGCAATTAAAAGAGGTATAACATTTATATTAACATTTTAAAGCTTGCTTATTTCAGGAGCGTCAGTTTACATGAGTCTAAATAGGCAATAATGAACATGATGAAGTATTTCATATTAAAACTGAGTACTGTGTAACTGTCTAGTAAAATCTTAATATTAAACTACACTGTATAACTTACAGGACAGTATAAAAGATTCACATTTAGATTTATCCCATCTTGAATCTCAAATAATGGACTTATGATTAAATATGAATACAAATGAAAAAAATGCATTTGCATGTAATCTCATGAAATACATTTCTGTGATACATTTATTTAAAAAGCTTACAGTATACTTTGATGGATGATACAGTCATTTTCAGAAACAGTAGGCCATAATTTAAAGATACTATGTAATTATTTAACAGCAATATTTTCTAAGTTCAGCTGACTTGTACCTCTCATGCTAGATGCTAGTGCTAGATTAAAAAACAGTGTATCAGTAGGCCTTACTATCCCAGATGCTTACCTGTTGGAGAAAAAAGATACTTTGTGGTCAGTTTAAAATGCAAGTTAATGAGGAAGGGAATTCATATAGCTCTGGTTTGAGAAGTGCAGTGGATATGTTAATCTCAGACCCCACCCCCAGCAGCTAAGTATATTCTTTATTTTGTTTTTCAATAAATCTGCAGTAGTATATGTAGATTGTAAGCAGAAGTTAGTCTTTTTATATTTTAAATTTCCTTAACGTGCTCATTGCTGTATTAACATCTGTTCTGAAACTCCCACCACCACAACAAGGAGGCATCAATTAACATCAGTTTGGAAGTGACAGATATTCAGTCAAGGAGGAATAAAACTCTACAGCAATTTTTGCCAGCAAAATCTCATCATGTGTGCAAAGATGCAGTCTATTGGTAGCACCAGTTTGGTATTTGAGGGGATGGATCATTGAAAGAATGAGGTTTGCCTCTCATGAAAGGAGACGTGCATGAGTCCTTAATTCTAAATTCAAAGATGAGGCCACTGAACTGAGAGTGACCTGGCTCTGGTCCCAGAAAGTTGTATTTCAATGGGTTTAGTTTCTACAGCAGAAAAATCTTGCAGTGTAAGAGGCAGTCTTTCAGACAGCTGGAATAACTTGCCAGTGAAAGCAATACTGGCATACCGAAATTTACCCAGGACACTGTGGGTTGCTAAAACAGACCATGGACTACCTGACACCTGGTCATCCTGTATCACTTAATGTGCAAGCTAGTAGTTACTAAAACAGTGGAGGTTTCTTGAGGGATTTCAGGACTTGCTCCAAGAACAGTGGGGTTGAAAAATCCTGTTATTTGCTCATCAAAAAGGTACAGTGTTATGCAAAGATCCATGTCCAAGCAGTGAGAGAACAGCCTTGGGCCATCTTGGCAACTGTACAGTTCTTCCAGCAGCTCCCTTCACTTTTGCATGCTACAACTTTATAAACTAGAGTATGATTGAGAAATTAATGGAAAAAGAAGAGTGAAAAATAATGTATGCACTATTAGTATGTTGCCTTCCTTGACAAACAAGAAATAAATTCTTAAAAAGCAGAGAGAGAGACAGGAGTGGAACTAAACAATAAGTAGTTTTTTGGAATATGAATATTTCAATTGGAAACTGATGAGATATTTTAAGAGTACAGAAATTTTTAGTGTAAATATTTCCCCTTCAAAAAGGAAACTGCTGGTCTTTCAGTGAGAAAAAGGTTACTTTTATAAAGTATTTTCTATTGATCTTATCAACATCTCTGTGACAGTATGACAAGAATCAAACAAACGATGAACTGTGAAGAACTTTGTCTTAGATCCAATAATTCTGGGGCCAAGAGCAGCTGTCTTGAAGAGTGAGGGACTTTTATAGGAGACCCAATGGTTGCAGAAAATACAATAATAGTAGTTATTCTAGTGGTGATAGCAATTTTTCAATATAAAATAAAGATTCAGAGTAAAGGAAAAAAGTAAATATATATATGTATATACAGAGAGAGAGTGAAAAAGAGGAACAGTCTAATGTTATCAGACAGTTTTGGAAACATGGGAAATTAAATATGTATTTGGAGGGGGTATAATTGAATATTCTTCATTGTCTAGTGGATTCCACAAAATGAAGGAGATCTTGTTTCCTTACAGAAGCATTTCCCTATACACTGGTTTGTGCCAAAAAGAAAGAGAAAAATCACTTTGAACAGTTCAAATTAAAATCAATAATCCTGGACAAAAGACTGCCATGAAAATCACAGGATCACACCAACATAACTTTGACCCATTCACTTTTTAGGTAATTGGAGCCTCATGTATATTGGTTTGCAGCTCTTGATTTTCAGTTTATGTAAGGTTGAAGAAGAAATAACAAAATTTGGTGCTAAACATATCCATGAGAACCAGGTTTATCCTGGCACAGCTGTGTTCTGAACAAAACTTTCAATTACCCCAGTATGAAACTGTCATGCAAAGGTATTCCCATGGGGCTTTTGGGTAAAGTCTGGAGAAAAAAGGTGAGGGTGATCTCGCTGCAGAACTGGGAATTAAATCAGACTTCTGAGCTATAGTTGTTCGTTCACCTGTTGCTAGCTTCTCTCCGACCAAATTTTTATCATTCCTGTGTTCATCAATTTCATAAACTTTTCTTTGAGGCTACTTGCCCAGGCAGTAAAAATAGATAAAAGTCTATTCACATCAAAAATAATATAGAGCGAGGACAACAGATGAGAAAAACAGTTCTTGGAGACAGAATAAAATTATCTAGGATACCTGTTACTTCCTGAAAATTCTCATGAGTTTATCCATCGTGCTGAATGTCTTCTAGCATGAAGGAATCCTGTGGCATTCGGGATCACAGGAATGTTAAGTTGTATCACACTAGAAGCCCATTTGGTCCACTGTCCTGTGAGCAGTGATCAAAGGCACACACTTCAAAGGAAGGTGCAATGAAGTATGAACAAGACATTTACGGAAATATCCAGCTTTTGATTCTTCTTTCTTATTCCAGACAACCAGTGAATGGCTTATGCTTTGTAGCTAAAGAATTTCTGCCTCTTTTAGCTTTTTTTTTTTTTATGTCATTGTGTACCTTTTTTTCATATACAAAAATATTTCCATTTAATTTCAATAAAAATTAAATAAAGTCTAATCTTATTGCATTAATTTATTCCCATTTTATTGATATTGTGTGATCATCTTTTCATATTAATATTCACCTGTCTGAGTGGATAAAATACACCTTTTGTCAGTCCAGTAGTCTTTGAAAGACTTAGGTGAACAAGTTATAAAAAAACCCTTTGCTCTTTGCAATGCAAAATCTTCAGAGGTCAGTTCAGATAGACTTTGCACATTGCAGAGGTGTTCATTATTTGAACTCACGGATACACTTCTCATGCAGGCAAATTTTAACATATAAACAGTTTTTAAGATATATTTTCTGTGTATATATGTTTGTTCCTTAATAACTGAACAAGATGATGAAGACTCTGCTAGAGAAGATATTTGCTAGGAAGGGATCATCAGTACCCTGAGAGAGCCAGGTAGTATTTTAACGGACTTGAAACGACGTAGTAGGGTAATTCCTTCTCTTTCTCCAGTTATTCCAAGGATAGCAAGCTGTCTGGATTTCTTCAAGGGGGAAGAAACATTTTTCTGCTTTGGGCACACAAGGCTCCACTAAATTTTTGGAGAAAAATGTTTCTTCCTTCTGTGCTCACTGCAGCTGAGGAAAAAAAAATAAATAATATTTTCCTGACAAATCCTTCAGACTACATTTCTGGAGAGTTCTTGTTTGATTGCAAGAATACAAGACAGTCTAAGTACTAAATGCACTTGAATTTAAAAATCGTTTTCAATTTCAATTGTGTGCATGGCATTTACAGACATATCGTGATTTTTTTACATGGGGATAAGACCAAACAGTGTCCTGACATGCGCACCACTGGAATATTGAATTTTTTGAGAAGACTGGGATAGGGTTTGTTAGGAGTTTGCAAATTTTTGAAAAGAAGAAATCTGTAATCAGACTGTGATTACTGATTTTTGTGACCTATGATTGAGTCATGAAAAAAGAGCTCAGTTCACTCCTTTGAGTTTAGCAGATGTATCAGGTGTGAACAAGTGCACAAATCAAAAGCCATGGAAGAAGTCAGATTTTGGACTAGGGAGTATACCACAAAATAATAACAAAAGGAATTGAAAAGACACTGAAATAAAAAACTGTGATCCAGTTTAGGTCCACACATGGTAGGCAATGCATTATTGAGCAGTTATTCTCCCAGTTAATCATTAAATGTAGTCCTACACTCTTAAAAAACTAATGTGAGGAACAGTTTTTGGACAGGGAAGAAAAGTGCACACAATGGATATTCGAGTAAGAAACATGCGAAGCAATAAAATAACAGCTCTCTGTTCTGTATAGCTCTATATTCCTCTACAACTAGGTTGTTTCATTGCTAATTTCAGAGCATTAGTATGTATTGTGTTATTCTGTACAGCTTGTTGTACAGAAACAATTCAATAAATGAAAAGTCTGAATTCTAAGTATTATTATTATTTTTGTTCAGATTTGCTATGTGGTGCAAGACTCTTTTGATTGCTTCAGACCTTCAACAATCCCCCGTTGTTTATCATAAATAACAAGTTGTTTTTTTTCTTCAGGCCTGCAAGTTTCATTTTCTTCTGTTGCTATAATTTCTATTCATTTTTAACATGAACACATTTTCCTACAGAAGTGGTCTTATATCTAACTCTACCTTGTGATTTGTTGGCTGTGAAAAACATTCTAGTTGATGAGGAAAGGGTGAAAATCATTCCACCCCCTCACCAGAGTGAACTGAACTCTCTAAGAATATATTTTTGTCCCTTTTTGAAAGGGAATAGGTAATGCCCTCATTTCTGACTGCCCACTTGCTAGACATCTTTCTATATTGAATTCAGAAACAAGTTAGTGGTGGTGCCATTAACTTTTTATTTCCCACAGAATTTTTGTTGTATCAACTTGATCCAACACTGCCACAAAGGAATATTGTCTTTGTACAATAAACACTATTTGAAACAGTATAGTTGGTGTTGGTTTGCCCAGGATCACCAGTTTTGCAAAATCTTTGAAAATTGTATAGTCTTTCTTCTGAGCTGATCTTTTCCAGGGAGAGTGAATTATGGCCTCTGTAATAATAACTTGTCTCATATTTGTATCTATCTTTCTTCCCTAGTGAAAGCTTTGCATATTTTCAATGTTGACGGTTGAGTAACGGGGCTCAGACACCAATATTCTAATTTGGAATTGTGTTTTTTAGCCACTTTTTTTCACAGTCAGAACCCTTTGAAGGCCATAGTCACGGATTCACTGATTTTATGAAAACAGGCTGGCTGGATCACACTGGTTGTCCACTCTGTCACTCTGCACTAACACAAGAGAAGACACGTGATTTACTTCAATTAACTCCTACTCCTACAGTTTCCCAGTACTCCCCCCTGCAATCTTTAACAAAGGTGTGATCAGTCATTTTGGTCTTCATTCAACTGGGAAAAATGTGCTAAAATATACTATAAGTTGACCAGATCTTGTCTTGCTGTCTAACAAACTGATAAATCAGCATAACCAATTTATACAGTTTTTCTAACTGTACAGGGAAATGAGGTACAGCTAATAACATGCCTCTGATAAGAGTTTGATATTTTAACTGCTGAAGACCCATTTTAAACCTGCAGAATCTAAACCTGCTGGGAGCAGGGGAGCTGAAGTGTTACGTCTGTCATTTCTTGTGGTTGGGAATCCCTCTTCCCCAACCACAGGGACAGCTGCATCCAACATGCAAGGGTTTCCCACTGATGGAGCAAATCCATCAAATAACTGAGTGTTTCATATTGAAGGCACACAGTTTCTTCAGGAACTCAAAGGAAGCACTCAGCATTTCACGTCATAGTAAACACTCCCACCACATCCCCAGACCGCTTTTGCCCAGCTCATATTCCTGTACTTGTTTTATTTTTTTAAATTATCTGTCCTCTTTTGCTTTTTTCCCTAGAAGGCAAATATGTTTTAGTATCCACCACACTACAAATGTGCAACCAAACAAGTAAACACTAAAGGTCTTCTTGCATACTCAACAACCTCCATTTACTTGACCTTGTCCCTTTGAACCATGCATAATTTCTGTCTGGGATTTCTCTTCTGATTATTTCTCAGCACTTCCTGATTCATCAGTCACTGGCATGCCTCTCAACAAAATCTGCCAGCCATCCGTCCTGCTTCTAGAGCAGAATTAATTCGTGTCTAACTTCACATGACCATTTTCTTTTATTTATTTTTCTATGCTCTTTCTCCTTTGAGCTGTTTTAACACTCTAATATCTCTTCATTATATGCTCTATTAGATCCCTCAAAACCCCCTATGTCTTGTGTGCGAAGACTGTCTCTTTTCAGGATTACTTTCTCTTTTTTTTTTTTTCCCTATTTTTTTCTTGCCTTTGGATAATTTTGTCTGCAAATATAAATGTAGCTATTAGTTCTGTTTTGGGCCATATAGATACCTATTTTTGTGAAATCTGCCTTCCATACAAGCAAACCTTTCACTTTTACCGGCTAATGTATCCTTGTGGATATCCAGCCATGAGCTCAAGTTCAACAGAGCCAGAGCAGAATGGCCAAATGTCTCTTAACCTTTTTTCCTGTCTTACCACACATGTAATGCTTATTGTCATCGGTGACTCATACCTATTCCTGATCTCTCTCATCTAAACCATATCTGAATTTTGCTGGCTCCCTGCAATACATGTCTAAGATGCATCCTTCTCTCTGTATCCATCATTTACCTACAACTCACCTTAACTTTATCTGGAGAACTGCATTTTTTTCCTTTCAAGCACTGACAGCTGCTGTTTTTTCCTGCTTATGTTTGTTGAAAAGACAACATCAATAAACATTTTCCAAGCTCATGGGATCATTGCCTCAAGTCCCTCTACTGGGTTTTATTTCCCCATCACACTAAATATTATGTTTCTCATCTTCTTGGTTTAGCTTCTCAATACTTCATGGTGGTGTTCCTATCAAAGTCTCTGGCAGACATCTACCACCTACCATTTAAAATTTAGATGGGATGTCAGCTGTGTCCTGCTCCTTCGGAAGATCACTCACCAGCAATTCTGAAATCCACATCACTATCTTCTTTCAGATCTTTAAATCTCTCCATCTCTCAGTGACTGCTCAGGATCTAAGGAGGGTTTTGTCTTACTTATGTAGATGTCTTCATATGAACTAGTTTGCTGTTATCTTCAGTGGAAAATAATACACATTTTATGGTGTAACTCATCTAACATTTCAGGTATCTACTGCAGGGTGAGATGAATCTCACTTTACAAGTGATTATTCTTTCTTAGTGAGTGCCAGAGGAACACAGAAAAACCAGCTCAGGCGCAGATGATTTTGCAGCTATTCCATCTAGCCTACCAAGTTATCTAACTATGGGTAGATATAGACTATATGCATAGTCTATATATATCCATAGACTCAAACACTTAAATTTAGGTGCCTACAGTGTAGGTGTTTACATGTGAGGTCTAAGTTCTCATTATATCAATGGAGATCTAGTTGATACAGTTGGTCTATCCTGGAGAACAATTCAGCTGAGCACACGTCAGCACCAGAATGAGCTGAACCACTCTCTAACCTCTTCTAGATGGATCTTCACAGACTACTGCAGGAGGTTGGACATCTAGCCCACATGTCAACATCTGTCAACATCATGTCAAATTTAGATGTCTTTACCTTAAACTGAACTCCACCCTTGACATCTGAACTGGATTCAAATCCTAACCCAGGACTGTGGCATGTTTAGGTTCAGGTAACTCTAACTGGTAGGTTACTGGTCTATACTTTGTTTCATATTGCTGGCAAATGAAGCTACCGCTATTATTTCAGTTTACTGTAAGTTGGATCAGCAGGCTCATTCAATGGAATTGCTTATACTAAATCACAAATTATTTCTTTGATCTTGATATCTTGATATCTTGATGACTTGGAACTTTTGACAGTATAAAAAACTTAAATATATGAGCTTTAATGCAGATAGGATGTTTTTACTTACTCCTGAAGGCAAATGCAACACTATTTGGGAAGGCTGCAAGCAATGACTTGTCTTTTTGGGACTAGCATTCCAGGCAGAGTTTGAAACTGACTTTTTCTGTAAGAATGAGAAAATGGTGGTTAAACTGAACGGTGCACAACATTTCCCCCTTGTGTGAAGTTAAAGAAACAAACTTTCCTCTAAGAAAAGCATATTAAATCCTAATGTTAGTTAATCCAGCTTCTCCTGTTGCACACAAAAGAAATGCTATTGCCACCCGTGCTTCTGCAGAATATTTTGTAAAGGATTTCCTCTCTTAAAACAAGGGACATTTTTATCCTTTTTTAATTGATTCCCCTACTTACATCTGGCATGACTTTCCATAATTTCCAGGATGTAGATTTAGCTGTCTAATGACATGAAAAAAAGAACCATTTAGAGAGAAATACATCAAATTCAAGTATCTTTCCCTTTGGATGAACCATATCTTTATATCAACTAATGAAGAAGTTACAACCTCTTTCCTGCATCATATGCGGTAAGATCATAACTTCACATGGTCCTCATGGGGGATTTTAACTACCCAGACATTTGCTGGAAGGCCCACTCAGCCAGCCATTCCCAGTCCAGATGATAACTTCTTGATACAAATGGTGGATAAAGCAACTACCAGAGGAGTGCTGCTGGATCTTAT
>VZRW01001754.1:0-21855 GCA_013398125.1 Aegotheles bennettii
TCTGTGATTCTGTAATTCATTGATGAGCTGCAAACACAGGGGGGACACACACGACCTGTTCTAAGTTTTGTTGTAAATGGGATGGATGATGGCCATTAGGAAGCCAGTTTCACCATTTAACTCTTCCTAACCTTATTCCCATACTGGTCAAAAGCCAAAAAACTCCAAATGATTGCATGGGATTTTGTAAAGCAGCATGATGCTTTGGTGACCCTTGGTACACTGTCAAATTAAATCATTGATCAAAGAAAACATTAGAGCATTCAAAGGAAGTGCAGTGAGGTGTAAGACAGAAAATTAGAACAGCAACTCAGGTAAATTAAGCAATGACCAGCTCTGTTAGCTTGCTACCTCTCGGTGCTGGGACTTACTTTCGTTGAAGGTACATTCTGTCACAAATTGCGTTGTCTGCCTAAGCCAGGTCTGCAATCTGTTGGGCATTCTGACAGTTATTTCAGCAGGCTTCTTCGTTTGATGGATGTAGTATCCTAACCAGGATTAGTGTTAACCCCTTTCACTGTTCGCAGGGGTGATGATTTTTAAAGGTGTCTTTTGAAATAGTGATGGCTCTCTGTTGTTTTAAGCACTTTTTTTTCAGTGGATAAATGCTCAAGTGTGAAAGGAAAGTCCTTGAAAATTGGTTATAAACTGATAATAGTCATGTCATCCATCGGTGACTCAATCTCCTTGTGCTGGTGGTCATTTATTGAATGAACACTCTACAGCTTTGAAAGGATTACAGGCAGAGGCAACACAGAGTGGAAGATCTCTCCCTGCAAATACGACCACGCAGTGTGTACACGGCAGCCTAAACTGATGCTGTCAGCAGTAGTCGCTGCCCACCCTTCCTCTCGCTGGCTCACACACCCACACGGTGCTTTCAGGTCTGTCTCAGCACTTGCTGTTTGAAATGACACATAACTCTTAAACTGAATCTTCAGTTTTGCTCTTCTGAAAGCTGAATTTCACACTCCTCATAGCTGCCAGAACCAAAACCTGCCAGGCAGCAGCTAATTAGAAATCAATATTATGGTGGCTTCAGAAAAGCTCAATGCCTCTTTGCAGTTGGCTGTTGGATGCAGGGTCAATTCTTTTTGTTTTGCAAATAGATCATCTCCAGTTTGGACATGTTTTAAAAAATAATAAAAAAGCTTTGAACCTCAGTTGGTTCTGTTTGTTGTAATTTTGCTTGTAAGCCTTTCAAATGTTAGGAAAGGAGAAAGTGCCTAGGAATGAGCCATGCATGGCTAAAACAAACCCAGATTTCCATCAACTTTCACTATGGCTGTTTTTTTCTGCCAAAACAACTGGATGAGCATTTGCACATTTGCAAAACATGGGAAGATGTGCTGAGCCTCGAGATGTGCTGGGTTCTGGGACTCACAAAAGTTGCCAGCCCCACAGAGTCGCTGTGTGGAAGCAGAAAGGACAGCTGTATCTCTGTCTGATGTGTGGAGGTGTTGAGGTGTATATTCAGAGGGGAAAAAGTAACAAACAGACTGATAAGGAAGTAATAGTGTTGAAATGTACAGTTTTAAAGGATTTCTGAGAGTGCAGCAGAACTTAAGGACTTGCAGCAGCTGATCACACTTAAATTCTCTCAGCCCCCAGTTAAGTGTATGCTTAAAGTGTGTGATTAATCCTCTGAACTACACCTCTGTTTAAATGAAGTATATAATTAAGTGCCTTGATAATCTGCAATAAGTGGCAAAGCATTTTGAGGTATTGTAATAGCTTTTCTTTAAAAGTGGGCTCCAAATGAAATAAATTAGGTTGCTCCTTTCCTCTCTGTGTCTTCTCCTCCTTTAAAAGTTTTTCTGGACTCTTCTCAGGGATTTTCTCCCACCTTTTCTCTTGGAAGGAAAGCATTTATATATATATATTTATATATACAACTCAGGTCTGCTGTCCTTTTCGGGTATCTTCTTTCTATGTCTCTTATATCATCCATCCTTACCTTTTGTAAATTATTTCAGATGTTACAGCTGCACCAGCTCAGGTCCGAATCCCACAGAGATTTTAAATTTACATCTGTAAGATGGGAGCCAAAGAGTAAATATTTCTTCTGTTCAGGGACAGGAGATGAAAGTGGAACAGAGTAGACTAAAATGCTACAGTCACTAAAGGTGGAAATGTAGTAAAAAGAGTGAAAGGTGATATATGTAGAACCTGAATTCCTAGGACTGGAAGTGTCACCTCTTCAGCACTGTTTCATGTTTTGAGTGCTCTCCAGCTGGAGCAGAGCAGTTTACAACCTCAACTTGAAAAGTTCCGAATTCACTTCTCTAAATGCTGAGCCTGGCAGTCACTTGGGAGGAAAACATTGAAAATGCATTCACAAACATTCATCTGTCTTTGTCTGTCCTATGATATCTTCCTCTCACCCCAGATCTGGAGGAAAACTTTGTCAAATATGTGGTTATTAATGTTACAGCATGGTAAATCGTTGTTCTGTAGTGGGGTCCAGGCTGTGAAATGGCTCATTCTGCCTTGGTCTCTCAGCCATCTGATTGAGCACGCTGTGAAACTGTGCAGATGGTCAGGGCAGTGAAATCCTGCACCAATTTGTTGTCAGGGTGGCAGATGTTTTATTCTCCTGGTGCATTCTCTGGCATTTCTCATGGACATGGAACAGAAACAGAAGAAATTGAATTGCTGTGCTCTGTCTCCCTTGTTCTCCAAGGTAGTTTTGCAACTTATTTCTCCTGTAATCTTATGAAGTGTGAGAAGAGGTATGCACCTCCTGACTTTTCTTACAACTGTGCTTTATACTTTCACAGGTAACCTTCCTTTCCCAGCCAGCTGTAATTTTCAGCATGGGTGGTTTTCATGGTGCATCTCTTGCTTATTGCCTTGGTGTACTTAATACTCTTAACAGTGCTTTGAAGGTGAGCACTTGTATGCTTAAATAAACAATCCTGCCTCTAAAACATTTGTCTTCTGACCTCTGGACTGCACAGTACATAGCAGTCAGAAGAGGAGGGCATGGAGAAGGCAGAAGACAATATGTGGATGTAAGATGTTCTCTAGGCTGCCACGATGGCAACCCCTTGCTGTTCCTCAAAGCCTTTGGGTGCCAGCATATGCTGCAGGGAATGTTGAAGAGGTGAAAGGAAATGGGAGTTTTGGCAAAACTCTGATGTCTTCCTTGAGCACACAGCATGGTATGATTTGAATTGAGTTGGAGCATGCTAGCCAGCTCATTATTTCTAAAACTGTTGGCTTTGGAAATGGCAAAGCCAACAGTTACTAGAAATCTTCAGTTCTAGAGAAGAATAAACGGATTTAGGAGAAGGGTCTCTTCGGAAATGAAAGGTGGTCTTGTCTCACCAGCTGAACTTTGCTGTTAGAAAACTATCACATAGTTTTACACTAAAAGTTTAGCCTTGCCTAAGCAAGAGTATAATTTCATTGAAACAAACAGATTCCATCATTTTTTAGTGTTAGCTTTTTTGATTAATAAAATATATTATTCCATAACTTGTATAGCACACAGGCTATGAGGGTAATTCAACTGGACTCCACCGGGTCTGTACATCTTTTTTTACAGAAATATGTAACATTTAGGGTATGGGTGCATGTCCATACTTATTATAGAGATCTCTGGAACCCTACAATATAAGCAGTGGTCAGACTTACACTGTCAATTTTGGTGAAACATGACTGAGACCTTGCACCCAAACACCGTCTGTGGTGCCTGCACTGTGTCCTGCAGGACCATGGCATGACCAGGAAGGAGAGTGACCATAGCTGCAAGCTGCTGCGTATCTGGGCTGGGCCAGCATGGGCATGCCTGCTTAGGTTGGCAACCAAAGACAGTATGGCTCTGTCTGTCACCTATGGGTGGCTCTGGGCTACTGCTGTATTTCAGGGGTGTTGTCCAGCTGCTACAACCAGCAGCGACTTACTGCTTACTCATTTCAACTTCTAACATGATCTTCATTTTTATAAGCTTCAAAACTTCTTATGAGGAATGTAAGGTTTCACCTGCAAATAACAGATACAGAGAGGGAGACAGGACTTCCCTGTGATGCCACAGAGGAAGATCTTAGCGAGAACTGGTTCACAATTTGGCTTTTCCTCAGTGGGGAAGCTTAAACTGGCCATGGGTGGCAGAGGCAAAGCAGCAAATCCTTCTTATGTTGCACGTGTGCAGTCAGGTGGCCAGCAGGTAATGGTCAGAGCATCCCTCAAGTTCTTCCAAATATTAATGAAGTTACAGCTTTAAGCTTACAGACTTGCCTTTTGGTACAGGATTCATGGCTATCAAGCTCTGAGATTTATTTTTTTTCCTGTAACTACACTGTCATTTCTTTCAAAATGAATCTAGCAGGTGATCTTAGCTGCTAGAGTTTGAAACACTGGGACTGTCAGGCTGCACCATTTCAGTAAAACCTGGCCAACTGGCAGAACCGGGTGTGCTCTTCCCCAAAAGTAAGCAGCATCTGTCTGAGTGCTGATTTTGACAGAAACCCCAGCATCAGTTTAAGAGTAATATAGTTCATGTACAACCCTGCCTGAGGATCATACTATGCTCTGTCAACCCTAGTAGCCATCCCATTCATTGCCTGTCTGGCAGGAGGAGCAGAGCAGTGGGTGACAACAGAGGAGATGCTGCAGCTGCCGCACCTATTTACAGCTTCTTAGTCACTGACATGAGAATAAACAAACACGATATTCATACAATTAACAGTTTATTTTTAAAATCAGTCAACTGAAAGATACCAAGGCACAAATAAAATAGCTCTGTCAGCACTCTGTGCTGTTTGCAAACCGATGCTTGACATGAGGGTTTCCCTCTGTTTCTGTTAATTTAAGATAAGATTTAAGGTAGAGGCCACATCCTTGTGAAAGCATATGTTTCTCCTCTGAGTAAAGTTGTACCAAGATGGGATGTGGCTCTTCAAATGTAAGAACATACTGTTTCTTGTCCACTGCTGCCATTTTACTCCCTCATTTTATTACCCACTCTGCAGCGATGAGTAACTATCTCACATGTAGGCAAGTGAATTCATAGTTGAGCAAATGTTTAAAGAAATAACGATTAGCGATTGCTTTCTTGTTTTGTTTGAAAACACTGAGGGGAAAAAAAAAATTGAAAATATAAACATTTTCTCTTTGATAGCCAAGAAACAAATGCTCGAGCTTATGTCTTCCAGCATCACATCCCCAGAAATATGGGCATGAAAGTGGCTCTATTTAGTCACTAAATCTTTATTAAAGTCAAACAACGGCTGACAGCAGACCATTTGTAAACAAAGCAGTAAGTTGGGAAAGATGATAGGATTAAAGTTTGTGGTCTGTTTTGGGGGCTGAAGTGGGACAATCCCAGATAAACAGAAGGAGGACAAGCCCCTGATAACCCACACAAGCACAGTATTTGGGGACGTGGATGTTGTGCTCGGGTTTTCCTTCTGTGTCTGCTTTCCTCCTCAAAACCGCAGAAGGGACCACACAGAACAATCATCTCATGTCAGGAGCTGTATTTTTGGCTTGGAGATGAGAGCAATCATCCCTTGGGCATAGCAGATTGGTTACAAGGCCTGATCATTGGTAATCACTTCTTAGCAGCTGGCTCTCGGGGATGTACTCCAGTACAGTGGCTGCTACAAAGGGCTTTTGTTATCAGACTGCCCCGTGGTCAACGTTCCTGACTGGGACTTACTGGTCTCTTAGGATCTCGGCTATTGGTCTGTTTCTGAAGTACACGGGAAACAGCGTGATTGTGCGTATTTATAAACTCAGCCCCCGGTGGGTGCTAGTACATGGATGGTATTTTCAGGGATGTGACCTTAGAGCTGCAGTGAAACACCTGATGCTTCTCTGTTTTCTCTCATTTCGGAAGACTTCATCCCTGCTGCTACCACCTTCACTTGATTCCTTGATGCAGCCTTGCGCCTAGTTTCTGAGTGTTAGCAGCACATGGCATTGCTTGGGTATCTCTGGCACCATTTGGCCCTCCTTTGCTATGACTCCGTGATGCTGCCTACCTCCTCAGCTAGTACCCGAGAAGCTGGGCACTTGTCTCTTAGAACTGCTAAGGGATGTCTAAAGACATTCAGTAACTTAAAAGCATCACCCTACATAGGATCCTGTACGTGGACCTGGTGCCTCCTGATGCAGTTCCCACTGGTTCATCAGTAGCAGAGCTGTGCATTTCCCTGGAGGCATCAGATTGTAGCTTCCAAAACATAGCAGTCTGCATGTTTGGGCTTTTTTTGTTCCTACTTACATTTTTCCTCCTGTTTATCTAAATAATCATAAAGGAGACTTGTTTTTGTCTAGGGATTGCTGGAACCAATGCTTCAAGCAGCACAACTCCCATTTATCTTTCAAATGTGCTCCCATTTTTGCTGTAGGAGCATTTATTTCATACACAATTTGGGCTACATTTTTTTTTGTAGGTCCAAATTCAACTGTGGACTGTGCTGCCTAGCACTGGATTTGTTGTGTGAACCATCAGCAAAACCCTGACTTCTCCAGAAATGGATTTTATTTTTTTAAATCTACTTTGCAGAAGCCACTGAATATCCTCCAAATCTGTTCTTTGGAAAATGCGACAAATTTGCAGAGAGGGAAGTTGGTGGGAACAGTTGCTGTTAAAAGGCAGGTAGAAAAACAATGGTAAGGGCATATGTGCATCCACATCATACAAACCTGATGCCTACCGATGGGAGCCGGCACACGCTTTCCTCCCTGCCTGGGAGAGCCCTGCAGTGGCAGGATGCTGCCTGACCTTACTGCCACTGGAGGACAGGGTGAGCTCTGGCCATATTGCCAGCGTGCAGGAGCAGACGGCTCCCTGTTCGCATGTCCCGGCAGAGCAGTGGCCCGGGAGCACTGCGTAGCGTGTGGGGAAGGAGGAGTGGGTGGAGAGTGACACTGCTCTGCTCTCCATCTGCTGCTGCCCACCGTCACGGCTGCCCTGTCTGACACAGCGGAAGGGCCTTTATGTGAAGAGCAAAATGGCAACCCAAGAGAACAGGTGTTTGTGCTACAGTTGCTCCCACATGTGGTTCAAAGGACTTCTCAGGTCCACATCTCTGTGCATGTGTACTGAGCACTGGGTGCTTCGGGCAGCCCTAAAGCATCGGTGGGAATAAACACATGCCTTGCCTGCACGGTGTGTGTATGTCCAAGGGAAAACAATGCACACCTTAGAACAGGCATGCACTGAAGACATATTGTAGAGTTGAAAAAAAATATACAGGAATCAGAAGCAGATGTAAATTCACCTGCTCTTGTCTTCCAGGCAGTGTCTGGGTACTCTGTTGATAGCTGCTTCTGCTGTGGAGTAGGCAGTGTGAGTGCAGTGCCCACAGGCTGCTCAGCAGCAGCAGTCTGCAAGTAAAAGGCAAATTATCCATGTGCAGACCTGTGGAGGGAAAAATACAAGCTGAGAAAATAACAAGTGACTGATGAGCACTCTGCTGTTTGACTGGATGCAGAGCAAACTGGAAGTGCTATGCAGATATGGGAACCTGAAATGATTAACCAAAGAAAGAAGCTATTGGGTTTTTTTTTAGTCTCTAGCTTTTCCCTTGTCTGTCTCAATTAGTTTCCGGCTTTCAAATGAGGATCATTTATATCATAAATAAACCCTTGTGCCAACAACCTCATCCATCATTCTACATTTCCTTTCAAAATCACATCTCCTAATTCCAGCTGGTCTACAGTGGCCTCTTCCATTATCCACCTGATTGTAAGATGGTTTTGCTCTGACACAAGTCTTGGGGAATGACCGTTTTCTTTTTCCTCCAGCCTAACGCCAAAAGAATACAATGGTGCAGATAATTAACATGAGGCAATTATCTTTTGTAATAAGGACCCATCTCCTGCTGTAGCCCATACGTGGTGTTTTCTGAAGAGAAGAGCGAGCACGCCCTAATATTTTAAGCCTCTCAGTAGAAAAGTGTTAGACACCAGTTTTTGGCTGATCTGAAGAAAACAAAAATCTATATGAGTTATTCTTCTAACAAAAGTGGGAGAACAGCTTGCTAGCTTTTGAATTTGTTCAGTATAGTGAAGCCACTGGTTCATTTGGGCTGGTGAAACAAACTACAGATGAGGAAGATTAAAATTATCACAGAATATCACTAGTCCATTAGAGATCAAGGTAGCTTTGGAGTTAGTTAGAGGTGAGCTGAACACTGGTAATCCTTCAGAGATTCATCAGCTGGTCTTGTGGTGGACACTGGACAAGTGCAGAAAACCCTGAAAAGCTTAGAATCAAAGCAGACAAGATAAAGCAAGAAGGAACTTAACATACGAATCACAGGGAAGGATTAAGGTCCTCAAAGAAAAATGGTTCCATTTTTCCTTTTTTTTGTGCTTCATTGTGCAAATAATCAGATTTGTAACACAGATCTTGCTGTGACACAAATCCTGACTGTCTGGTTTTGCTGCTGTACTCTGCATGTGAGCAGATTCTCACTCAAAGCCCATCTTGTTTGGAGCCTTTGTAGGTCAAGATCAATTGGCAGCTGGGGCTTGGTTCCGAGTAATAGATAAGGATTTTCTTGACACAAGATGTGACTGTACTTTTCATTGAAAGGTGCCAGTTCGTTCTGAAGGCAGATGTGACCCAATGATATTCCCTCAGTGGTGAGTCATGCACTCTAATGCTTTCTAGAAACATTTTTTCTCTCTTTTTTTTTCTTTTTCTTTTTCTCCATCATGTCAGCAAGACTTGGATGAATTTTTAGTGTTCCTTGTTTTTTCTTATGGTGCAACTGTAGGAAGCTTGAAACAGAAAGGATGGGTGTTGGTCAGGTTTACAGGGAGTCTGGCTATCTATGAACCAGGGGTACTGGTGGTATTTTCAAAGCAGAACCTCAGCTTTTCTGCAGATCCTCAAAGAGAGTGCGCCCTCCCTTTGTGGAAACACAAGTGGTGCCTGCACAGTGGGACTATAGAGGGAAATGAGTTCTAATGGAAGGAGAGAAGTGGAAACTAACTCTTCTGCTATGTCTTGGGCAAGCTAGTGAACAACCCTTCTGGCTCTGGGGCTGACCTGCAGACTCCAGGCTCTGCTTTCAACTTGGAGATGCTGGCACTGGTTTTGTCCTATCAGTGTTGGGGATAATTTAGTGCTTTGTGAGAAGGAAAATGCTGCTGCAAGCAAAGCTGGGTTCCCTACTTAGAATTTGAATTTATTTAACATTAATGGAGACCCTTATGTGTATGTGAGGATTGCTGTGTTAGTCCCTTTTTTCACACTGGGACTCTGTCCACCCTCAGAGTGAGGGGCAGAAGGTTTTTTCTCTGTTTCCTCTTCCTTCCCTAATTAAGCTGTAAGAACAAGAAGCTGCTCTTGATAAAATTGGACAAAACAAGGTTCATTGCAGCAGTGCTGCATAACTCTGAAATCAAACTCCATTTTGGTGTGTTCTCATCTGAGCTGAGAAGACCCAAACTTGAGAAACGTGCCTTTGGGCTAGGGAATGAATATTCATTTCCCATCTAATTCTTTCTAGATCTTGCAGCAGAAAGTTGAAGCTGACCAAGGTCCATGGCTCGTATCTGAAGTAATGAGAAAGATTCTCTTAAATTTCTGAGGAGGGGGTTTACTCTGGGCTAATTGAAGAACACAAGGCATATATGACTTCCCAACAGATTACCTTCCCTTGCACATTTGTGATGTACCTCTTCCTTCTGTCCCCATGCCTATCTGTCTCTGTCTCCTCGTACCCCTACCTCCTGTTATCCCATTATCAGCAGTGCGTGATGATCCAGAATCCCAGACCAGACAGTGAAGAGGAGCACACTGTGGCTTCCCATTGCTTCTGGAGGAGCAATTAAGTGCTATTGCTTTTACATGCAGAAGCTGTAACGGGCACCAACACAGCCTGGTGATTCCTTGTCCTGAAACTGTGTGGCAGTCTAGTTCTCCTGTCTCCATTGCAGTATCTGAATGTCCCTGCTGGATGAAGCAGGGTGTTGGATTTTGTGAATATTCTTTAGCTGTGTCTTGTCAGTTTTCCCTGTGAGCGTATAACCCCTGCAGCGCTCTGAAATCGGTGACATGATCGTGTGTGACAGTCATTAGTGGGCGAAACAGAAATCTGTCTGTGAGCATCTGTTTTGAGGGAGCCAAATATCATTAAAGTTTAACCATGCTGCATTTGCTCTTTTATTTACTGGGACCCAGTCCTCCTTCTTCGGGATCACAGTCACATTTCTTGCAGTCCTTCTGAGGAGCTTGACGTGCTGCTTTTGTCATTGTATGCATGTTTCATGTAAGTGTGGTTTGTATCACAGCTGGGTCAAACAGGTTTGTTCAGAGATGCACTATAGGATAATGAAACTCTGTCTCTTAAGTGCCTTCAAGATTTTCCCAAGAGGAATCCTTTCTGGTGTCAGGTTGTTCTGAATGAGCAGACTTGACACTGCTGTTTCCTAATGTAAATGAGGTGAAAAAATGACAGGTGTGATTTTTCGCTTGTAAGTCTCCCAAACTGATAATATATTATTGCAGTAAATGTCAATATAAAAAAATGCAAAAAGGAGAGCTGGCTTCACTGAATCCACTGGTTTGATTTTCTCATGCATCGGTAAAGGGTATCTGAGAACAGTTGGTTGCTTACACTGTATTAGCACTTGGTATAAAGAACTACTGGTATTTACAATTTCTATTTATAGTTGTGAATTAATTACACTGTAGTCAAAGTGCCCAGACAAGACTGGGACCTCACTGTGGTAGGCTCTGTGTAAACTAAAAACTAAGTGAAACCACAGTGGAACTCAGCCATTCTGCCAAAAAACTCTGCTTTTTTTATGAAGAAATAAAAAAAAAAGATGAAACAAGCACAGAGAAATGTAAGTTTCTTAAGGTACTGACTTAGGCAATAGCAAGGATGCAAATAAGTTTCTTGATTGAGCACCAGACTTCTTGCTCATGACTCAAACTATTTCCCAGTATGTCTCAAAGTATGTCTTAACCACTCCTGTTGGCTGTCTATGGTCTAATGGTCTCTAGTGTTTCTGCTTTGAAGCCAGTACAGGTTTTCCACTGCCTTCTACAATCCCTCTGGGTTGTACTGTAATGGAGTATGGTTTAGAATTGGCCTGAAACCATAGAATCATAGAACACAGAATCAACAGAACATGCAACAATGTGGAGTTGGAAGGAACCCTCCAGGATCATCAAGTCCAACTCCTGTACCTTTGCAGGGATCCCCAGGAGTCACACCATGTATCTGAGAGCATCGTCCAAATGCTTCCTGGACTCAGGCAGGTTGGTGCTGTGACCACTGCCCTGGGGAGCCTGTTCCAGTGTTCAGTCACCCTCTGGGTGAAAAACCTTCTCCTGATATCCAACCTAAACCTCCCCTGATTCAGCTTCCTACTGTTATCCCGAGTCCTGTCGTTGGTCACAGGAGTGAAGAGATCGGTACCTGTCCCTTCTCTTCCCCTTGTAAGGAAGGAAGCCATAGATTGTCATATTCATCTCTTAAATATGGTTTGTTTGTTTCACTGACTTGAATTCATTCCAGCAATCTGGAAATAAATGGTTCAAGAGAGATTTGCAAGTTTCCCATACAAGCCAGGCCTGGAAGATTTTTAAAATATTTTTTAATTTCCCATGTCTCTAGGTCACTTGTTCCCAAAATGAGCTGGAGCTGCTTCTTGTGCAGCTCGTGGTGAATCTCTAAACTGGGCAGTTGTCTTGCATCAATGTACTGCGTTTTGTCAGTTATATTTCCATAAGGCTATTTGAGCAACAGAGTTTATTAAATGTGTTTTAATTCGGTGTACTTGCCAACAAATAAATAATGTCTTTCTTTGACTTAGAGGAACTTCAAGTAATGGTAAGCCACAGATGAAAGGAATTGTGTTCTCCTTTAAGGATGTAATTAATGCAAAGATAGATTTTGATGAGTCTCTCCTGTCAGGGAGTGTATTTTGATTTTATGCCAAGGTTTCCAAGGGAGAACTGGATCAGGTATTGAATGTGCTAGGAGGAAGCACTCAGAGCAGCATCTGTGTTTTTACAGAGTGCAGAGATCTTACTTAGGCCTTGGAGAAACTTTGCATAAAAGGTTGTCTTGAATTCAGGCCTGCCAACAAATATGTAGAAAACATTGTTTTATTTGGGAATGTTTTAAACTTTCTAACTTGACCTCATTTTAACTTGAGTGAACATGTTCATCTGTTTATTATGGTCATCTGTTTGTCATCTGATGTTGCTTTTATCCCTTTGACTATGCTTTCAGCACACAATCATTCATATTCCAAAAGGACTCGTGATTTGCAGGGCACTTTCAAAACGACAACATGCAGAATTGCTTTAAAGAAATAATTTCTTCTGAAAAATCCTTCCCTTTTTTCTCTGCTCTTCCTTGGTAATTTAGTTTATTGATTTAGTTACCTTTAAGATGGGTCTGTGTAGGCAATTTTAGATGTATATGTGTCTGCTACTTTTTTACTGCAACTCTAAAGCCTGAAATGTAATAATGAGAGTAGAAAATAAGTTCCTGTCAGCACCTAACAAGGTAAAAATTTCTCATCTAAGCTTGCAAATGAGCAATGTTCACTTACCTACTATTTTAGCTTACTTTTTGTGTTCCAGTAGTCGAAGTTTATTCTCAATCTTGGACAGCTTTTGGCCAGACAGATTATTTTAAAATTGCACCTGTAGGTGCGAGACAGCACCACAAAATTGTGCACATAGCCATGTATGTGCATGTCCAAGTGAGTATCGATCCAAGGGTATGTGGGTGTTCTTGTCTTGCTTCCATCTGAACCTTGACTCTTAAAGCACCAAGGTCTCCCGTAGCTGTTTTCTTGCTTTGACCATCTGAAGTTCAGAGGGCTCTGAATTTAAGGTTTGCAGAAGAGTCTGTGTGTTTGCTTTGACCGGTGGGCTGTGGAGAAGCTCTGCTTGACCTTGGAGCCCTTTTTCTGGTTAGTTTTCAACACCCTTTATGTGAAAGACTTAACTGGTGCAGTGTTCTGGTGGTAGTTATTTCTTTTGTGCCTGAATTGTGTCAGACTCAGGGACAGCTGTCAAGCTCAGGGACAATAACATTTCTCTCCTGTTTATGTACTTTCAAAACATTGCTTCAAAACCCATAAGATCCTAAGACATCTGGAGAGTGAAAACTTGCATGGGAGGCCAGTGCATTGCTTCTCCTGCCTGAACTGTTCCAGCTCTCCAGGCCAGAAGTGATTCCACAGTCAGATTCCGCTGAATAAAATAGGGGGGAAATGCAAATACAATACATTTTTAATTTATTTTCTTTGTTCCTCTCTCAGCCTTCCATAACACAATAATAACTGAACAAGCTTTTACAGAAATCACTTTTGGGTAGGAAAAAACTCATTTCTTAGGAAAGCTGTTACATATTCATGTCTTTAATTATCTTGTGCAGTGCCAGCAACTGCAAGAGTTCAAAGCACAAGTATCGAATTGCAAATAGAAGTATAATAAATTATACATTGATTTGTGCCCATCCTGTGCATGTGTCAGCCACTAAGGAGTGCTTTTTGCCTGCGCATATATAGACACAATTATCTAGACAGAAAGAATCAATGTATAATTTATTACATTTTTCTGTAATGTGTTCTGAACTGTTAGAACAATCTTAAACATAAGCACACAAACACAGATGGCTTGACTGTTCTGGTTTTGTTTGCATGATAAAGATGTCATTAGCTGCTGTCTAGTTCAGCCACACTTAATCATCCCTTGATAGTCTTAGTGCATAAGGAAAACCTAAGTTGTAAGAATCTGGGCTTGTGAGAACATATGGAGTATTTGGCTCTGATGATGGGTGTTCTCATGCTTTGATGGAGGTTTCTGCCCCATAAAAAGAGCCAGTGAAATGTCCCATATGAGTTCTCCTCTTTCACTTCAAAGCAAAGTGATCCAGGCTTATTTTAAGCCATTTGTGAAATGTGTTCACGCTATGCCTGCTGACTTTGCACCAAAGTGGATGAGAAATGCATGTTGCTTCTCTCCCTGGGGCTCTGCTATGTGAAGAGTAAATCCTAGAATATGGTTGAAATAGTTACCTGATGGCACTGAGCAGCTCTTAAGCACTCAAGATTTACGTGCGATTGAGCTTTTAGTCTCTTCATGCTATTCAACAAATAGTTATGTTGGAAGAAATTTTTCTTAGCATGATGAATACCACTCTTCAAATACTAGAAATTAGAAAGTTGTCAACATTTTTTCACCTTCTGTTTTTTATTTCACAGAATCACAGAATTCTAGGGGTTGGAAGGGACCTCGAAGGATCATCTAGTCCAACCCCCATGTCGGAGCAGGGTCACCTAGAGTTCATCACACAGGAACGCATCCAGGCGGGTTTTGAATGTCTCCAGCGAAGGAGACTCCACAACCTCTCTGGGCAGCCTGTTCCAGTGCTCTGTCATTCTTACAGTGAAAAAGTTTCTCCTGATATTCACATGGAACCTCCTATGCTCCAGTTTGCATCCATTGCCCCTTGTCCTATCATTGGACGTCACTGTAAAAAGCTTTGCTCCATCTTCCTGACACTCACCCTTTACATATTTGTAAACATGGATGAGGTCACCCCTCAGTCTCCTTTTCTCCAAGCTAAAGAGACCCAGCTTCCTCAGCCTTTCCTCATAAGGGAGATGTTCCACTCCCTTAATCATCTTAGTGGCTCTGCACTGGACTCTCTCAAGCAGTTCCATGTCCTTCTTGAACTGAGGGGCCCAGAACTGGACACAATACTCCAGATGTGGCCTCACTAGGGCAGAATAGAGGGGGAGGAGAACCTCTCTCGACCTACTAACCACCCCCCTTCTAATGCACCCCAGGATGCCATTGGCCTTCTTGGTCACAAGGGCACATTGCTGGCTCATGGTCATCCTCCTGTCCACCAGGACCCCCAGGTCCCTTTCTCCTACACTGCTCTCCAGCAGGTCAGCCCCCAGCCTTGTGTATTGTGTGATTAGCTCACTCATGAAACAAATACACAAGAGAACAGGGTTATTTTTTAAGTGAATTCTGTGTTTTCTTCTTCAGGTGTAAACCACTACTGACGCATTGCAGACTAAGTTGAGGGGGATGTGCAGTCATGGTTGTTTGAGCCATATCTGGAGCCTGATAAGCCTGGTGGGATCAAGATGCATGGTGACCTGCCCGATATTGGTATTCTATCAAGTGTAGTGTATGCAGTAGGGATAACATCTGGCAGTCCTTTCTTTCTAGAAGCTGCTCTGTATGGTACACTTGACCTTTATGCCAGCCACTACCCTTAAGTTCTTCAGGCATGAAGAAGGCTAGTGTTGTGTCAGCTTTTTCAGCTTTTATTTTTTGGTCCATCTCAACTGTAATACATTGGTTTCATTGACTTTCAGACTTGTTGTGTGTCTTAAACTATGTACTGAGTAAGCAAGCAAATATATTTACAAAAATAGCCTTAAATAAGACAGGAGAGATATACCTCAAGTATTCTGTCAGCATAGCACAGCCCTCCCTGATTTTTTGTTTGTGAAAATGTAATGCAACATGAGAATGAAAGGGAAAGGAAAAAATAAATAGGAAAAAAAATGTAGGATGAAAATGACATATAGCCTAAATATAATTGCATACATCATTACCAATTTTCTCTCTCCTCTGTTTTTACAAGGAGTCAGATAGCGTATGTAAACTTAAGCAAAATAATCATTATGAAATAAGTTGAGACTATTAAATTGTTTAATTTCCCTTCTGAGGCTTTCTACTGGATGCCTGCAAGTATTTTCCATGGGAGAATTAGTCTCTGGAAGTCATCGTAGAATAAATTTTTCCCAGTAGGTTTACATTACGGCGGAGGGACTGACCTGTTATCATATTTGAAGATAGATTCCAGGTGGCTATCTCAAAGGTGCTGAAAATGAGGCAGTTATATTGTATCATTAGGTACAGCAGAGCAATGGTAGCAATTACTTCCCTCAACAGGGAAATGTATCCCAACTTCTCTTTGTAGCACAACAATCACTGGGTAAAATACATCAGATGTATAGATTGAAATCTTTTGAGTCTGCCTGGAATAGTGAGTGATTTGTCTGATTAGATAGAGCTAAGCTATATCATGCCTGCTAGTGTGGTTTAGTTAAACCTCAGCCAATTAATTTGTCACGGGCTGTGTAGCAGGGGTTGGAGCTAGCATGCAAGATTTTATTGCTGCTGAGTTTTGGTTTGAGCAGTGGTCAACTTATGCAACATAGAGGAATTTTGTATGTAATTATTTTTTTCTAGATGAATAAGATGATATACAAACTGTCACATCCATCTAGATCTAGCCCCTAACACCTGCCCCTTGAAACTCTTTTAGTGTTTATGAGAAGCATCCCAATTACTGAATACTGAAGGATGCAGTGATTGACAAAAACGCTGCTTTTGCCCTTGCCTGAAATCTAGTGATTTAAACAATTTTTCATCTGGAACTAATTCTAGTTTTGAAATGGTGTCATTGCTTCCATTACTGTGAATGGCTGCCAATCCTCATTCATCCCCCAGCCTCAGGAAGAGTTGAAGCATCTTGTTAGGCTAAGGGAGAGAGAGCAGAGGGAAAATCAAAGGAACATGAAGGCCAGCCCCTTTAACTGCTGTCGAGATACTTTGGCCACAACAGTAAATTGATAATGAAGCATCAAGATTTTGTCAGAGATGAATATGGCTGCAAAGACCACAGTGAAGGAAGGGCTGTGCAGCCCTTTTTCACTTTGAGAAATGGAATTAGGCTTTGTTTGGTGTTTACCTGTACAGCTGCTCTTGAGCTCTGCTCTGTGGTTTTCCATTCGTACCTCATCATTTTCTATTTATAATGGGAATGCCTTTTCCTCTTGCAGATATGAAGAGTCTTTATAACCAGCCTGTGTTACTCTTCTTGACCTCTTTTTATCCTATAACAAATGGAGAGCCACTTACTCTCCGTGTAGGAACATCTGAGATGTCCACTGATACTGTGTAGCTGTGTGTTGGCTTCCAGTCAGTGATACCACCTTGTGTCTTTAGAGCAAAGCTGTCCCTGGAGACATTAAAATGTTATGCCCTTTCTTTTCCTCCAGATTGTTGTGGGTTTTTTGGTTTTGTTGCAGTTAGATTTTTTGGGGGTTTTTTTGTCATAGAGGAACTTGACACTAGGAAGGAATTGCCAGCCTGAATCAGAGCAGGAGACCATTTAAATCTGGTAGTTTGGCTTTGACATTACCAATGCCAAAAATCAGAAGGTTATACAAGAAACCCTCTAATAGATGGGATAATCAGCACCTCCTCCTTGTTACGTATGATGAGAGAGTATAAACTCAGAAGCTTGGTGTTTGAAGCCCTTCCAGAATCATGTTCAGTATTGAATACAGCTCTGCAGGTTGCTTTTATCTCTAAAGGAATTCCTGTTCTCTCTGAGTTTCCCAGTATGACCACACATGGTGTGAAAAGGGCTTCTGTTTTGCCAATTTTGAAAATTTTAAACAGATTTGAAAGCTCTTGCTTATGATAATACCGATGGTTAGTTTTACAACCTCCTACTGAGTTTTTCCGTGTTGATAAATACTCACCTTTCTGGTTCCCTCTGTTTGTATTTTTTCTTCTGTGTGCATGTGGTCCTGGAAGCATGAAAGTTATAACTGTGTGTAAATGGGACCCAGGCATCTTCTGCTTCCCCAGCATGGTGTCAACAATAGGATGCTAGCCTCAGTTGTATTAGTTATTTTGAAGGGCAGCTAGTGCTGCTGCTTGAGTGGTTGTTCCTGGCACATCCAGATAGTTTAAAGCACGTCTGCTTGGTTGCACTGCATGCTTTGGTGATATTCACCAGCCCCTCCAATTTAGAGTATACAGATGCACAAATTAAATTAAATGCGACTTAGATTTGCAGCTTCTTTATCCAGGTTGTTTTCATTTCTGTTCCACACTGACAAAGCTTGCTCTTTTCCTTGTTACGCCATTGCTGGCACTGGCTGAAAAGAGAGGAGGAATTCTTGGGACCAGGGATAGGATGAGAAATTCCTTCTCTGTTTCCATGTGAGACTTGTTGGCAATAAAAAGGCTTCTGTTTGTTCTCAGTCTTCCACACTTGGAAGATGAAATCTAACAGCAGTTGGTTGAGAATAATAGTTTAAAGCAGTAGGGTTCTTTGAAATAATAAAAGCTATTTGAAGGAGGCGCTAGGCAGATGTAAATTGTGGGAATGAAATCACAGCATGTTTACTGTTAGAGTATCTTGGATGATACTTATGCAGAAATATGAGAGAGAAAAAATCAGGGTGAAAACACGTTCGTGCCAGTTATTTACACTTTTCTTGCAGTTCATTCAGCAGAGTAACTTTCCATAGACAGGTGCTCCAGTCTGTACAAGGCATGTGCTCATACAAGGCACTTGAGCGGTAGCTGTGCTGAGGGATAAAGGTCTAGCTGAGCTCCGTTCCCCATGGGAATACTTCAGTTAAGGGAAACCAGTTTCTACAGCCAAGAACAAACTCAGAATTGGAGTATCTGCTGCCACGTCTTGCAACATCTTGGAATGTCTTTGGATGTTCCTTCCTGAATGTCTAAACACCTGTTGATCAAGGCAACTCTTAGTATGGTCCAGCAGCAAGGCTGAAACTCGCATCTCTGGCATCTGAGATATAACTAGATATAACTATAAACAGTGATCTCATGTAAAAGGACAAAGACATTATATCTAGCTTAGCATGAATCAGAAAAGCAGCAGAGGAAGTAATACACAGGCTCTAGGAATATCATGAATTGAAAGAAAAGCGGAGATTGATAGAGTAGAGAGGTTTTAACAAGATGTCAAATATTGAGTGAAATCCTGATGCTTCCAAGTTAGAGTGAAAATTTTCCATCACCGCAGGTAGGGTGAGCATTTGACAACTATATTTTGAAAATAAGTAGCTGTTTTTCCTAAGCTTGTCAACCTGACACTGTGATTTCAGGCTGAAGCAGGGATCTGAATTAAGTAAAACAAGAATTTGAAGTTAACTTCATGAAGCACTTGCATGGATCCTCCCTCTTTAGAATTAGACCTATTTGATTAAATTAAAGAGGGTTGCGTTAGGTGCTCTTTAATTTTGGTTGTGTGGGAGTTTAATGTGTTTAATCCACTTACAGTGAAAATGGCATAACTGTCCTGATTGTCACTGTGTACCCAGGCTTTGCATTGTAAGTAGTAGGGTGATATTTTGGCAAATGGTGGACAGTAGAACTTGTCTCTCTGGATATTACCAGTAAATAAATAGTAGCCAGGATGTCTTAATTACATAATCGTGAATGCTTAGATGAGAATATATATATATATAGTCATGTTTCTGTCAGACACAAGAGAGTTAGTGTGGGGAGAATATTGGTCGTGTGGGTCATTGGTCATTTTGCTCTTCAGAGCAAAGTGTTTGTTTCAAAAAAAGCTTAATAATTAAAATGTGGTTATGATAATTTGGTGAACCTGCATATTGCTGCCACCATTGGCAAATGCATTAGATTGATTTGTGGTTGCAGCTAGAAGGTTTTCAGACACAAATATGCACTGCAGTGATCACACACTGTCAGGACAGAGGGAATTAATACTTTCACTTTATATGTTCAGAATATGCTATCTAAAATTTAACCAAAAAGAAACACTGAAAAATTAGATATTCTGAAGTAACGAGAGATTTTACAAAACACGCGTGCTGGGGTGACATTTCACCCCTCAGCATGCCATTCCCATACCGGTGTGTGGTGAGGCCAGGGCCAAGATACAGCACATCTGTTAAAACCCTGCTGAGGTTTCCTAGTTTCTCAAAAACGGCTACTAGAAGATTCAGTTATGCTTTCAAATCTCTATACCAAGCCTGACTTCCCAATAAGGTAGCAGGAGCGGAGTGTTACACTTCTCTAGCTGACTGTGAAAAAATGACAGACACCTGACTCTCAAAGAAATGGAGCAATGTTATTGCTAAGTGATGGAGCAAGCTGTCATTTTTGGAATATCAGTAACTGGTACCTGACATCTTGTTTTTCCTTCGTGTGAATAATTTTGGTTATAAAATAGGACTTTTCTGCTAACTGGAAAGTGTATCACTTAACTGTTCGAGAGCCTTGCTCTCCTCCTCGTGACCCTAAAGCATCCTCTTGGATGTCAGTAGGAGGTAGTCAGCGCAGTGGGTGTTCTCATTACCACTTGACATTTTGCTGTTTGGTTTTCTGCCTGTTGCTGTTTAATGATTTGAATTCTTTCCTCGCCAGTCCCCGAAGCCATTTAGCAAGTGACATACTATTAGCACTACTTAACAATATCAACACTGTCAGTAGGGAAAGAGTTTAATTTTCAAACAGTGCTGCAACATCCCCCCTCGCCATCTGCTCCTGCCCTGTCCCTCGCTGTTGTGTTTCCCAGTTAACCCTTTGCTCTGGCCTCCTCACCCAGAGGTCTTGAGGAGAGCGGCACAGGCTCTGCACAGCTTTGCCTGGATGATAAAAACAATCTGAGGCTAAAACAGACCATAGGGCACTGTAATGGCAGTGACATGGGTGAAGTTTTTGGCTGATGTTGTTCGGTGTATATTTGCTTTGTAGTGGCATGGACAGAAAAATAGAGCAAGCACAAGGCTTTTTATCCTTAGCCTGCTGTTTATCACAGGCAGTTCACAACTCCCATTAGTGTCGGGTCTGGATGTCTCACAGCCTTTAATGTAGTATCTCAAAGAAGACTGCCGAGGGAAGATACTGTACCTTTTGGGAGAACAAAGACATCAAGACTGAGGATGAAATTAATCTCACTGAAGTAATCTACCAAAAAGATAAATAGCCAGTTGATATTAATCATCCATGCTTCCAATGGAAAGGAGGGCATGTCTCCCAAGGATGATTTTCGTGGCTCTAATCACTGGGCAGCCCTTACTGTTAAGTGATAGTAAAAGGCCAGACTAAGAAGGCTCAGTATTAGATGAGCTCAGGTGGAGGCTGGACAAGTTCATGGTAGCAGAATTCTTTGTGAGTTATTAAATCCATAGCAATGGCATCTGGCTTGCTGAAAACAGTTGGAGGCTGTGAGTTGTCAAGGGGTAGTATCAGACCTGCTTGTGCTGTTGTGCTCGTGCTCTTTCCTGAGCATCTATTTATGGCCACAGCTGGAGCTAACACACAAGGGATCTGGACTTTCTGTCTGACACCATATGGCCATTCCTGTGCTCTTCTGTTGGGGCCATTTTAGCAGTGAGAAGGGGGGGAGGGAATATACGTTTAGTAAGAGATGATTTCTGCAAACAGGAAACTGGCAGTTTTATTTCCAGATCTGCAGTGAAGTGCTACTGACCTACAAACAGAAAAACTCACAGTCAGTTTTACAGAAAGAGCCTCTGCCAGGTGCTGAATGTCAGTGCTTTGTATCAGGTCACCGCAAGCCTTTCGGAGATTCAGATGAGCCGTGTCACCATGTGTTCACCTCAGATGGTGCAAACAGCTTGTTTGAGCCTTAGACAGCACAAGGAGATTCAGGTCTGACATCATTTGCAGTGTGGTGTGTGACTGTGCTGCTACATGAATGCTCCCTGCCTTGGTGACAGCACCAGGTGGACTAGCAAGGTGGAAGCTTGCCACTTCAAGTAACTCACCGAGGGCACAGAGTGTGTGGCCCAAAAACCATGTATCACTCACCAGAAGACTGGTAATAACCTCCCACTGTCTTGGGCACATGCACATATATGTGTACCTCTGTATTTTGGATGGTTGTTCCAGTTGAAAGATTTTGCAGAACTGACCATCCTGAATACTGATACTCTTAGAATGGTTTGCTAAGGAGGCAAACACCTCAGGTTGTGCATTTTGCTGCCAGTATGGTAAAAGTATGCCTGTCATTTGCTGCAAAGATCTTTAACTCCCACAGCACCCTCACAGCTGAACTGAGGAAGCGT
>VZRW01001754.1:22572-81640 GCA_013398125.1 Aegotheles bennettii
GAAGAACTTTTTCACTGTGAGAGTGACAGAGCACAGGGACAGGCTGCCCAGAGAGGTTGTGGAGTCTCCTTCTCTGGAGACATTCAAAACCCGATTGGATGCATTCCTGTGTGACCTGCTCTAGGTTGTTCTGCTCTGGCAGGGGGGGTGGACTAGATGATCTTTCGAGGTCCCTTCCAACCCCTGATATTATGTGATTGTGTAAACTGGTGCCTCCATAGCTGTTAGATGACAGCATCACTGCATAGATACACTTATATTTGAAGTCAGAATTACCTTTTATGGCAGTCTCTACAGAAAAAGAAATCCTGATTAAACTGAGCAGTATTTTCCTTATCAAATCCCAAGATGTAAAAAAGGCCGTTGGAACTGGATTCAAAACATCAAGCTGAGCTTGTTGTGAAATGGAAGCTTTTGCTCTCTTTAAAACACACTCAATGATGAAACTGGAAGCAAAAATCTTTGATGCAGGGAGAATGTATCAAATTTGACTTTTGCAATTTCCTGTTTGGTTTCTTGCAAACTGATTTTGTCTAATCATATTTGATCTCAAAGATAATTCTATTTAATGTGGATTAGGCAGTATGACATATCCATTGTGGTTTTTAATCATTCTCTGTTTCATTTTGAATGTGACATATTTTCTAGCACAGGTGAAATTTTTTCAGGAGTCAGCTTTGAAAGAGAGTCTGTTTTTTATAGCTCTGTAAAATGTTATGGATAGCAAGCAAAAACCCCATTATTTTATTCTCAAGCATCTCAAATTCTTTGCTCTTAATTTGTAGATTACAGCCACCAGTGTGGGGAGGAAAGGTGGTTTATCCTCAAGTCCTGTACTGTTTAGCAGCCTCCATAGCACAGCTGCACACAACCAGAGAGAGGTTACTGGGAGAGTCAAAATGTGATGCGGGAGTTGAAGGACAGGGTGTTAAAAGAGATGATTGATTTTTCATTACAGTGAGTATTGGGCATGGCAGTTTAGGGCTGATGGTGTAGCAGCCTTCTGTGATGTGACTGAACAAAGACAAGACTGGTTCCTCTGTTCATAGGCCATGGTGAGTTCGACAGTACTGTTGAAGTTACAACAGTACTACTGCTAGTATAACAGCAGGAAGTATTTTTATTTTGCTGTTACAGAGATAGAGGGTTTCAGCTGCAGAAAAACGTTTTCTTGAGAAATGCGAAGAATAATGATGCCAAAAACTCAAAAGCACTTACAAGTAGGGTGTAAAACAGGAGATTGTAATAGTGTCTAAAGGTTGAAAGGTGACAGCAGCAGGATGGAAACTACTGTGGAAAAGGAAAGGTTGGTTGGTGCTGCAGCAAGGGTGTTTCTTAGGGAGAACATTTCCAAATTTTTTTCAGCTTTCCTTGAAGCACTGGAGTTCTACCAGATCTGAAGAGAGAGTATAGGTAGAATGCACTGATATCTAGATTTTACTCACTGCTTAAGGTCAAACCAGTCATCAACACAATGATAGAGTTTTTCCCTCTGGTCAGGCTGGCAGAAAGATTTTGACATATGGCTCTATGGGATTTTTTTAGCCAGTAAAGGTCTACCTACCTACTACAATCCTCTGGGAGTTTGTCACTGAGTACTGCCAAGACTTGGGGCTTTACAATATCCACACTGTTCATGCTCTTCCTTCCGTATGTACCAGTTGCAGTTCCTGAGATTGCAGAGCAGATCTTTGGCTTTTTACAGGGTATTCAGAAGTGTGTGTCCTGAGCATTTATAGATAATGTGAAGCAGATGTTCTGCAGCTTTTTCTGAAACAATGTCCTCTACTTGCATGAGACTGTGGAGCCTGCACTTGGTGAGCCAGGGGAGACTCTTCCAGATCTGCATTCCCAAACATACAAGGAACAAGGATGGAAGCAAAAGGCTCTCGTGTGAACCTTTTTCTAGTAATGGACGGTCTTAGTACTGCAGTAGGTATCCTCTTGCCTGAATGAGGAATCCATACATTTGCAGAAGGATGTAATTTTACACTGCTAAGTAGAGGATAAAATAGCTGTTGAATCATGAACAATGTGTGTTGTGATGTAGAATGAAGTTGGGAAGACAACTGGAATGTGTATAAGGACAAGGTTAAAGGATTCCATTTTCTTTAACTTTTCCATATTGAATAACTGCTATCTTACTGAGAACTTGTTCTGGTACTGCTGAGAAATCCACTAAAAACACCTAAGAAACTTTGTCCCTCCCAGTAGAAGTCTAGGGTGGGAGAAGTGTTAGAAATCTGCCACTTACGTCATTGTTATGACATCTTTCAAAATTCAGTTTGGATTTTTCCATTGTATATATTTGTAAATCCTGAATTGTTGCAATGGTGTGTTTTGCAAGTGAAGTCAGTGCACTGAGAACACTCCACCTGTTTTACAGTAAGAACTTTTGCAATTCATATGTTTTTGCATGATTTCTACATAAAGCAAGGATTCACTTCTGAGAGACACATAAAAGAAGGACAGATTCTCCACATGACATCCTCACTGTGCTTGCTCAATGCCTTCCAGTGGTATGACACCATTGCTGGTAGTCGTAAAATAATAATGTTTCTGTAAATTTACATTTTAGTATGTGAGTGCTTTGTAGGAGTTGTATCTCTTCTTTCTAAATGCATGTAACTAGCAACTACTTAGATTGGCTTGGAGCCTGCATGCTGACTCTTATGTATTTTCCATGTAATATACATAGGTTTTCTGTAATAATATTGATTCTAACAGAAATGGAAGAAATCCTGTAAGGTAGGTGTCTGTTATGTCCTTGACAAGTTTGAAACACATACATGAAATCTCAGTAATTTGGCAGGTCTGCTACTGGTTACTCTTTGTAATGACTTTGTGACAAACCAGACAGAGATACTGACCTTCAATCTAATTTTGCCATGTCTTTCTTCACAGCTTCCTGTTATGGGAGGAGCCTTTATGGACTCACCCAACGAGGACTTTAGTACAGAGTACTCCTTGTTTAACTCATCAGCCAACGTCCATGCAGCTTCTTCCATGCAGAATCCACCAGAAGAGACATCCCGTTCTTCAAATGATGCCATATTGTTATGGATTGCAATAATAGCAACAATTGGAAATATTGTGGTTGTGGGAGTGGTGTATGCCTTCACCTTCTAGGATGACTGTCACTCCAAACACTGGAAGAGAGGATAACTGCAACAGTACTTGTCATGTGTATGTATGTGTGTATATATACATGTATATCTATATAAATACATATAGGTAGGGACTTTGTTGATTAAGTGCTGCCACAATCATGAAAATGAAATGCAAGTTAATAATCTTGAATCTTGATGGCAGGAAGTTTGGATGCAATTGCAAATCGTGTGGAGGTGAGAGCTTTAATTGAAAACAGAGCCTATACCAGTTTTGTATAGAAATGTAATAAAAGAGGGACCAGCGTGGGTATAGTAAACACAAAGAGAAAGTGAGATTTATATAGAAAGTGCTTATTTTCTACTGTTTAGATTTTTCTAGCAGCTCTTCTGGATTTTGTCAGCTTTTTCGTGCGTTTTTTACTGTGGTATAATGTTGTATGAAATTGTTCTATGTCATATTTGCTGGACATCTTAGTTTTCCAGATGGACTAAATGGTCGGCATTGGCTCAGTTCTGATGAAGTCCAAGTTCGTCATGTGTTAGTCTTGAGCACGTGTATACACTAGGCTGTATTCAAAATTGTGAGTCTTAAAGCTATGTTGGGCAGATGCACACTTGCCTTGCAGTATCAATTACTTAATCTGGTAATCTGTTAATTGATGCTAAACCTATTATTATTCAACCACAGCTATTGCCAGGTGTGGGTGGTCTGCAGACCCTCTGCACTACAGAGCAGGACATGTTAAACAGAACAGCACCACAAGCTCCCATTTCTGTCTAGAGATACTGGATTGCAGTGACAACACTGGTTTGTAGATGTGTCCCTTTCAGGAAACAAAGGCCCAATACTGTGCTTCTCAGCTCATTTCACTGTAACCCAGGTTTCCCACAGCAGCCATGTACTTTCATAAGCTTACTGGTGTATCAAAAGAGTGCAGGGAAATTGCAATGCCTCGTTAACAGTGAATGATATCTATAAGAAAAGTAGAATTGAATGAAAGATTGGACACTTCTGTGCTCATGAGGGAGTGAGTGCAAGCCGGGCATGTCCTGGAGCAGAAAGAGCACAAAAAAAAAGGGTAGTAGGGGACAGATATTCAAGTACTTATATTTCAGTATTAATATGTCTCTGGATTCTGACGCGACTCCTGGAAGTGGTTTTTATGCAGCCTGCTTTGGGTAACAACTCCAATTATCATTTGGATTTGTTCTGTTGAGTAACAGCATTTTCACTGCATTGTCCCCATGAGAAGTTTGTTTCAAGAGCTGTATCTTTTCAAAACAAGCTGTAGCCTCCCTTGTTTCAGAGATTATAAAATCTTGAGGGAAGAAGAAAAAATCACCTCTGTTGGAAATCTCCCTCTTCCCCCCTAATACATAAACACAAATACATAAAGTCTCTGCACCTTGAGAGTAGCAGGCACATTCTTCCTCTAAATCTGCATGGACTGTATAATTTTTTTCTGCCTCATACAGCTACTACCCTAATTCCAGAAAGCCTTGCCTGCAGGCACAGAGACTATTTTTGGTGCTTGCCTGCTACTGAGCTTTAGGCTGGACTAAGAGCTGTGGAATGTATGCAGAGGTTTGGATTTTCTTCTTTCCTCTTTAAACCCATTTTCCTGCAGGGCTGGTGGGCAGTTACTGGAATCAAAGCAGCATGCCCCAAATCAGTATTTATAAGCACTCAGTAGTCACTGTGTATATTTTTATCCCCTCTCTCTGAACTGGCCTTTACAGCTGGGAAAGATGCAAACAGAACTACCAGAGGGAGAAAAGAAACTAAGTTATTTTGAAGATAAGAAAAACAATGACAAGTCATTTGAGGAACTGAGCTTCTGTGCATGCGTATTTCCATTTGGAGGCAGGATGTTGTGAAGATGGTTGAGGACAGATGAGATCTGCGCTGGGAAAAGGTTTGAAAAGCCCAGTTCTGGAAGATCAGCATGACAGAAAGCAAATTCTGACTAATAAAATAACTGTAGTCTTAAGAATGATGCAAAAACTATTATTTTCACTGGCCTAAAATAGCTACTTGTTCCTTCATAGGCACAGCATAATAAAGACCAGGGGACCTGCATATATTTTATACCTTTCCTATTCTTTTACACGCCTCCTTATTCTTGCTGAGCAGAAAGCAAAGTGTTAAGAGATGGAAGGCTGCAGAGAAGTTTTCAATGCAGAATTGAGGAGGGCAATACCTGGTGTACGAACACGTAGGACCCATGGAAATATTGCTTAATGTAATGCTTTTTTCCCAACCATTTTCTGATATTCTGTTGCCTTTGTAATTGTATTAATTACTCACAGACTTTTCTTCAGTGTTTCTCTAGGCTGTCTAGCTATGCCAGGTCTTGCAAGCACTGTTTTTGCATGAAGAGCAAAACATTTCCACCATGATTAAAACCATGGTGGGTGCCCAATGGAAATGTTCAACTGTTTAATGAATTTGCCAACAAAGTGCTTTGTTTAAATTTCCTAGATTATTAATCTAAGTGCAATTAGCAATGCTTGTGTTTCTCTCCCAAAGCACTGGACTAAATTTTTCACCCATTAAGAGCTTTAGAGCAAAGAACTACCACTCTGCTGATGAAATTGAGTGACACTTTTGTGTTGTTTTTCCCAAAGAAAGTGCCCTACTTTCATATGAAATTGATCATAATAGCAGAAGTGTTGCAAAACAATGAGTTCTGCCTCCCTCATCCAGATCATTGTCATGCATATTTTCATCGTTAGAAGCTGAGTTGTCAAGAAGGGCCAGACAGAGCTTTAATTTAAGTAATTGGCTTGACAGGCTGACATGGCAAACTAGGTGCAGGCAGCAAGTGCATGTGTTTTCTGTCTCATAGTTAAACTGCACACTAACTGCAGCTTTTCTCTTGGGAAAATAAATAGTTTTAGGATGCAGGTACAAGGATACTGCATGCGAGAGTCTGTACAGAATATTGTCAGGTCCTTAAATCGCAGTGGGCAGAGCTGCTTCAAACTCTGATCTATTCTGATAGTGCTAACATGCACAGTATATTTCTGGGTGTTGTGTTCTGGCTTTGTCCACTACGACCACTTACATCTCCTGGAAGGTTAGAGAAAGTTTAAATTCGACCATTGAAATAGTGGACTCATCTGTCATTAAGTTCAGAGAAGCCACAGTGGGGAGTGGAGTAGTGGATGAGTGGTGGATGTTTCATAGGTGTTGTGCTGTGAACTGTGGGACTGCTTCTTTATGTGAGTGTGTTACACCCTGAACTGTCAGTGCAGCTTGACTTGGGAGTCTGTGGCTTCTCCTTTCCTTGGAGCCAGGCAGTTGGATACTGCTGTCACTCACTGAGGGGTGGCCAGGAAGGCCAAACGCATTCCCCAGAGATATTCTCTGAAGCTTTTCTGTAAAAGCAGAAGAGGGCTCTGTGCTTAGCTGAACACTTTGTGTATCAGCGTGAGAGCAGGATTTCACTTATAGAGGATCTGTGCTTTAAATAAAAGCGTCTAGCACAGATAAGTAAGTTATAAGATCTTAATTGCCATTTGGTCTGTAGTAGACAAAGCAAAACATTTTCTATATGTAGTGTTAAACCCCAAGCTATGTTGTAGTCATCACTGTACAAACACAAGAAGCAATACTGTATGTGCTCTGCAAAGTTAATGAGCCACGGGAAGCAGGTAGACAAGCTAAATGCCCTAACACATCTCTTCTAGCCATGGCCTCTAGGGATTGATAGCAACATACAAATAATTGAACTGTCTCTTAAATACTTTTTTTTTGTTCTAAGGAGCCAGGAGCTTGGCACGACAGCTGTGCAGCTACCACAGCAGGAACTAAAGGCTGAACAGTTATGTAGGTGGATGCAAAGACACATTAAGTAGGAGAACTGAGTGGGGAAACCCACACTCCTGTTGTATTTTTATCTGCAAGGCTAGAAGTCTGTGCTTGTCCACAGTATTAACATCCTCCTAAAATCAAGTGGGGTGGAGAGAGTACATGTTTCTGTGTCAACACACCTGCAAAACTGAAAAACAGATTTTGAAACCGATGCAAAGTAGCAGAGAGACTTTTCTGCTACAAATAATGTATTTAGCCATTTGAGTGGGCAAGTGAGCTGGTAGATATCTCATAAGTAAAATACACCCTCTTCAAAATCCTTGTTTGCAATGATGCTTGAGGGCAGTCAGCATCCCACCAAACTGCTGAGCAGCCTGTAATAACAAATCACAAATCAAGAGTGAATAGAAGCAGCCAGCCACTATAATCTCATCCTGTACATCCATTTGAAGAGAAAGGGAAAATGTGCCTTTGTGTCTGGGACCAAACAAAACCAGGAGTCCTGAGTCTATAGGTTGTGATGTATTTTGTCTATTATTAGAAGTTTCCGTTTTGCTATTTTCAAACAATTCTAGTTGATAATATCTTCTTCACATTTCCCTGCAGGCTGCTGAGAGTTACTAATTTCACATAGCTCTCTCCATTTATCCAAAGTTATTTTACTGGATTTCCTGTGAATAATCACAGAGCATAATCTGGAAAATTACTCTTTTTAAGAACAATTTCCATCACTGAGAGAAATAGACCAAAAATCAGAATCCCAGATCAAAACGCTTCTGTGCTTTTGAAGCATTCAGAGCTCTGGAGAATTGGATTTCATCCTGTTAATACACAGAAAGGAAAAGGATGGTCAGGTCCCTGGTGATAATGTCAGACATCAGGGTTCCGACAAGCATTGCTGAGTGCTTCATTAGCTCCTGCTCTGCCCCTCCGAGACCTGCTGGCTTCCTGGATGCTCAGCTGGGGCTGAGTTAAAATGAAGGAACCATCAGGTACAGCATGTCCCTCCTCATCTTACAGCTTGCTCATCCTAAGGGAAACAAGTGCATTTATTCCATTCGCAGAAGAGCCAGAGATCAGTGTTCTGCTAGGTATACTGTTACCGGAACCCCTCTTTTACCCTTAAGATAAAGATAGGGATGTTTTAATATGTGCTTAGCCCTTTGACCCTGATCTGGGAACATCCTAAAGAAATCAAAGCATCATGAGGCCTTAAAGTTCCCTACTGCCCTTGATCTGACACTCACTTTTTGTGTTTTATCATACAACCCCTCTTTGCCTTTTACCTTGTCTTTTCAACTTGAAACAGTGAAAATGAAGTCATCACTGTGCTGTTCTCTGGACGTGTAGGGAAATCCTAACAACTAGCGACCAACTGTGTTCCATTTTAGTTTTTGGCCCTTCAGGCACAAAGAAGGAAGAAAGTGTCTCCAGGAGACTCCAAGGGAATATGTGCCTTTACAGAACAAAATGCATGGCAATTTTATATCATTCTGGCCTGTACCAGAGAATTTACACCAAGACAACATGACCAGACCTAATTTGCAGTAACCTGTTTTGGGAACTGCAGCAACAGAGTGTTCTGTATGTCTTCACTGTATTTCTCCCCTTGTCTTCTCTGTATTCTTTCCATTCCCTGGTATCAAACCATGTGAGCCCTTCTAACCACCTCTTCGACTGAGAGTGAGGTCAGTGATAACGAAGGATTTGCCAGAGTAAGTGCAAAGATCAGTGATACAGTCTTTTCCTGTAGAAAAATCTTAATCATTATCTGCCTTAACAAACCAGAAAGTGTTTCCCCCAAGCCGAAGAGTAAGATGTGGCCATGAAGCTTAGTAACTGTACTGTCAGTATTCATACAACCCGAAGCTCCTTTTAGAAATTCAGATTTTATAAATATACTGCACTGTTCTGCAGTCAACATCTACTGAGTTTTCCTCAGTCTCAAGTCCCTTGTTGTTCTCAGCAAATCAGAATCATTTGTAATGTGCTTGGGGTAGGGCAAAGGGGATGGGAAGTGCCATACACAGGAGACTTGTAGGGTCAAGGCTGTTAAGCACTAGCCTAACTCAGTGAGGAAAAACAACCACAATGTGCTACACCATGGGTATTTCAGATCTAGTCACACCTCTGGTTCTCAGATGCATGGCCAAGCTGCTCTAGCCAGATTGCACATTGCTAAATCTCACGAACAAAAGGAGGTGTATTCCTTGGCCAGAACTGAGATTGCTTGAACAGCCGCCCTCACAAGTTCTGCTTGTTCTGCTATTGTTTTGAGAGCTTCCTGAGCCGCAGTCATTAAGGTGATGTCGCATTTCCGGTGGAGCTCAGTCCCACTAATGAGAGAATAAGATTGAGCTGTTTACAGATCTAGGCCTAAAACTATTTTCAGTTACTGCCTTCATAAGGATGATCAAAGTTCCTGAGCCTGCAAGCTGCTCTGTCCAGAGGGACCTTTGCCTCCACCTGGAGTCAACTGGATTAATAACACTTCCACACTTCTGACATCTGATGCAGTGAACCAGCTTGCAGGACTAGCTCTGGGTTGCTGGAGTTTTATTTTAAATATGTCTAAAGATGTGCATAATTTCCTAATAAAAGAAAGAAAGTAGAACACTGTATTTTTTTAAAGAGAAGGTAATAAAAAACAAGTCTGAATATTTTGATAGCTATGCTGGAAGGTGTATAATGTAGCAAACAGTTGCACTATTTTTTCTATTATCTGAGCACCTAACCTGAAAAATATTTGTTCTTTCTCTAACAAAAACCTCTTTTAGTTCTGAAGTTGTGAAGTTTGGGGGGAGTGGAATGCAAAGCTTCAATGAAATTTTAAACTAATGTAAATAAATCCAGTAGCTAGCTTTGTGAGGTAGCATATAACATCTGTTTTTCATTTATCTCATCTCAAATATTCCCTAATTGTTGGGTTTTTCCTGAAATAATCTAAATAATGACACTTCTGAAACCATCTGTAATTCACGCAAAATCGCAGTCATAGAAATTACATCCTTCAGCACATGTAAAACAGCTTTACAGGAGCCCTTTAGTATGCACTGTTATTTTTCTCAATAATCCTTGACAATTTAATTGTTTTGTGCTTTCTCACTGCTACCCTGTTTTGTACACTAACAGGTTTGCAGGGATTCTCTGTATTGCTTTTGTAATATATGGGTTGGTTTAAAGAAAAACCTTTACTCTTGTAATCATTGTTCTTGAAATGTGAGTCTCTATCTGTAAAGAGAAAACGTTAAAAATGAGAGGGCATTTCTTTAAGTTTATTGTAACATATAGTATTCTCTAAGTTTACTGTAATTAGCAAGTTTAGTTAACAGAAAGGTATTCTTTTAAGCTCCTGTTAGATTCTTTTCCAGTTATTGACTTCTTTCACTGTATGTGTACTTAGTACTGGTTCATTCTTTTACTATGGTGAAAATGACAAGTTTTGTTAATATCAGATGGAAACTGTGTTTTTGGATAAAGTTCTTCAAACTGATGGCAATGTGTGATTTTTTTTTCATTTTATTCTGTTTACTTGAGTACGTATAAGTCTGGAAATGCAGTTATTTAATTCTTACTGCCAGTGGCACACTGACACTAATTATTTGTTGCATGAGTTGTCAGCCTTTGGGAACCATCTCTGCTGTATATATGGCAGAAACTAACACCAGGGCTATTTCTACAGAAATGGATTCACCACCTCTCAAAGCCCAAGAAGTGCTGCAACACATCTCGAAGCCAAAAAACAAAAACAAAACCAAAAGCTCAGAAGCCTTTATACCATGAACCCTGGTGTTATTGCTCTTCCTGTTCTCTCTTCCATTTATTATGACTATCCTGTCCCATGGCACAGCATGGATGTTTTTGTGATTGTGGCCCCAATCTCAAGTCACAAGGCATCCATTCCAAGGGCTTTTGGGGACTCAAGGGGGCATCAGACCTCACTGTATGATGTCCAGCAAGCTTCATAAAAGTAAATAGTGGCAAAAAGATTAAAGGAAAGCATTTGGCTTTCCTAATGCAATACAGCATGTAGATTATCACCTGATATGTGATGATCCCTTTGATTCTCCAAAAGGGAGGAGGCAAGTTCATTCAGATCTACTGAAGGAATGGCAAAAGGAAATGCTAGGTGACCACTGAGGCATGACTTTAAATAAAAATTTGACTTGTCTTTGAATGAAGCAAGCTCAGAACATCACAAAGATCCATACCCCAATCCTGATAGCGAGCCTGACAAAAAAAAATTTAAAAAATATAAAAATCAAAGACACGTTTTCTTCTAGTCCCAATATTTATCAACATACGCGTTGTCTAGCAACATAACATATTCCAGTGTTTACTCATCAGCATGTAAGACAGTGCAGTTGCTACACTACAGCAATATCTAATTATAATTCAGTTTTCCATTGCAGCTATGGAGTCATACAGATCTCAATTCTGTTCACGTCTAAATTCTGTACAATAATTATGAGAATTATTTTGAAATGGAAGAAAATGTTCTGCGGAACACTCAAGGAAGAAGAATATCAGTCATTTAAAGATTTAGTTATGTGTGTTCAGACTAACTAATAAAACTAGCTGAAATAATTGGCACCATTTTCTTACACAGCATTAGCTACACAAACAAACTGGATGCTAATGCCTGCTAACGTAAATTGTTTGTAGTGAAACTAACAAAGGTCATCAGTCTTTTAGCCCAAGAGAGCCTGTTCACTACAGCATTTCAACTGGCAAAGAATCCTAGACTCACAGAATGGTTTGGGTTGGAAGGGACCTTAAAGATCATCTAGTTCCAATGCCCCTGCCATGGGCAGGGACACCTCCCACTAGACCAGGTTGCTCAAAGCCCCATCCAACCTGACCTTGAACACTTCCGGGGAGGGGGCAGCCACAATTTCCCTGGTCAACCTGTGCCAGTGTCTCACCACCCTCACAGCAAAGAATTTCTTCGTAATATCCAATCTAAACCTACCCTCCTTTTGGTTTGAAACCATTCCCCCTTGTCCTATCACTACATGCCCTTATAAAAAGTCCCTCTCCACCTTTCCTGTAGGCCCTTTCAGGTACTGGAAAGTGCTCTAAGGTCTCCTCAGAGCCTTCTCCAGGCTGAACAATCCCAACTCTCTCAGCCTGTCTTCATAGGAGAGGTGCTCCAGCCCCCTGATCATCTTCATTGCCCTCGCCTGGACTCACCAAAAGATTCATGCCCTTATAGTGGGAGTCCCAGAACTGGGCATACTTTGCTTTGCCTAATACTACATTACAACTTTCTTTAGAATAAATAATAATTAATTCAACTATTTAGAATGACTGAGTGACTTCACTGTGTTAACTGCATCACGCACATGTCTTATACTGAGCTTGATGAAGTACCTCTATAAACAACCTATCTATTTCATTGCCTGCAGGAATAAAGAAGTGTTGGAATCAAACAGGAGCTTCCCTTTTGCTTAGAATTCTTATGAGATGCTTCACTCTTCCTGAAAGGCAGAGGACTGACACTGAAATTGCCAGCTCACATGTGGCGCAGTAACAGGCGCTGCGACTCTGCCTTCACCATGGGGATTACACCAACGTGAGGCAAGCCAGCTTGCCTGTTCTCCTGCCACCCTGACCAGCAGGAGTCAATCACAGAATCACAGAATCCTAGGGGTTGGAAGGGACCTCGAGAGATCATCTAGTCCAACCCCCCTGCCAGAGCAGGGTCACCTAGAGTACATCACACAGGAACGCATCCAGGCGGGTTTTGAATGTCTCCAGTGAAGGAGACTCCACAACCTCTCTGGGCAGCCTGTTCCAGTGCTCTGTCACTCTCACAGTAAAGAAGTTCTTCCTGATATTCACATGGAACCTCCTATGCTCCAGTTTGCATCCATTGCCCCTTGTCCTATCATTGGTCGTCACTGAAAAAAGCTTTGCTCCATCTTCCTGACACTCACCCTTTACATATTTATAAATGTTAATGAGGTCACCCCTCAGTCTCCTTTTCTCCAAGCTAAAGACACCCAGCTCCCTCAGCCTTTCCTCATAAGGGAGATGTTTCACTCCCCTAATCATCTTAGTGGCTCTGCGCTGGACTCTCTCAAGCAGTTCCCTGTCCTTCTTGAACTGTGGGGCCCAGAACTGGACACAATACTCCAGATGTGGCCTCACCAAGGCAGAATAGAGGGGGAGGAGAACTTCTCTCGACCTACTAACCACCCCCCTTCTAATGCACCCCAGGATGCCATTTGCCTTCTTGGCCACAAGGGCACATTGCTGGCTCATGGTCATCCTCCTGTCCACCAGGACCCCCAGGTCCCTTTCTCCTACACTGCTCCCCAGCAGGTCAGCCCCCAGCCTGTACTGGTGCATGGTGTTGTTCTTCCCCAGATGCAAAACTCTACACTTGCCCTTGTTGAATTTCATTAAGTTTCTCCCCGCCCAACTCTCCAGCCTATCAAGGTCTCGCTGAATGGCAGCACAACCCTCTGGTGTGTCAGCCACTCCTCCCAGTTTAGTGTCATCAGCAAACTTGCTGAGGATACATTCTGTACCCTCATCCAGGTCGTTGATGAAGATATTGAACAGCACCGGTCCCAGTACCAACCCCTGAGGGACTCCACTAGTCGCAGACCTCCAATGCTGCTTCCTAAAAAGATTTTACTTTGAACTAATTAATGCTGTTTCTTTTAAAGGCATTATTTTGAGCTAAGCAAATCACCCACAAAGTGTGTATTACTGTTTATAAAGATGAACCTTGTAATGCTGAATACACGAGAACAACCAACTCCCGTTTTTTGTTTACATACTTGGATAATCCTTGCCCATTAGATGCAAGAAGCATGCTCCTTTTATGAAGATTTTTTTTTCTTGTAATTTCTGTGTTGCATTACAAAGGTTTTATGCCTACAGATGTTAGCTGAGCACAGAAACAAGGTTTACTGGTCTGTGAATTTCCCTAGTGACTTCTTAAAGGATAGGTAAAGAGATTTATTACCCCCTGAACTTCCAGTGTAGCAAACAATTTTAAACAGAGAATTTTATTTTCTCAGCAGCCGAGCTCTTCTTTCAAGCACCTGAGCACTTTAAAAAAAAAAAAAAAATTCTGCTCTTTCATTTCTTACTCTGTGCTAATACCCAAATTCTTTTGATCTCTGGCAATATTTATTACTTGAAAAGACCTTAGGTAAATACTTGTCAAAGTCCTCTGTGATAACTGCCAATGCAAAGAAAGTACTTCCAAAGTACTTATTTCCCTCACTTTCCAGCAAATCAAAGTACCCATTAATTCCTTTGAAAGCCTTACGCCTTTGTTTTTTTAATAGTTTATTTGACCACACCAGTTTTTCTCAGCCATACTAGTTTCTATCTTCTGTGTAACCTTTTCTAGTAATTTCTGTTTACTGTTTACTGACTTGATTTTTTTTCATCTTGATTGGGGTCTCCTAAAGTCAGACTCAAACTTTGACCATGTATGAGTTTTCCTTACCTTTCCATTTCCTTTGTAGTTCAAGAATGTGTAGGACCTAGTTCCTAAAGTTGTTGTCCAAGTTGCCTCACTTCTGATTATAGGATAGTCTACATGAAACCTTAATTTTTCCATCTTCCAATCGCCATATAGATTTCCTCTTCTTCAGACAATCATGGAAAAAAAATAAACCATTCTAAATGTGAATAAACAGACAAACAGAAAGCCCACAATATTTTGTCCTATTGCAAAACAGGTTTTTTAGCTTAAATTTTACCTATAAGATATTGAGACCTTTGGTATGACAAGAATCAGACCATTTTTAGTATAGTACAATTCAACAGCATAATTATAAGCAGCTTTGGACTCTCATATTCTGAAGCTTGCAATATAATCTTGTCACCAAAGCAACTCCTGCAGTTTCCCCAGGTTTCTGTGCAGCATGCGCCTGGGACCGAGAGTGCTGTGTGGGGGCCTTGGGGGCTTACCAGGACAGACTGGTCTGCATCCCTTCAGAGTGGAGCACACATGGCTGACCTGGGAAATACTACAGGGTAACTACTGGTTGTAGGTTACTCCATCTTCCCTGTACAGATAAAACCTATGACTCACTACAGGGAAATACGAGATGCCTCCTTCAAAACTGCATGCTAAGAGACTTCCATTGTAACACGTCCCTTTTAACAGGAAAGAACTATGGTGAAAAGCACAAATGTTAAATCAAGTGATGAAGCACTGTTTTATATTAAAAAATATAATAAAAACAACAGAGAAAATTTGGCAAGAAGTGAGGAAAACATCTCTTTTAAACCACTTGAAGATTTCTTCTTATGGCATAATACAAGCCAGGGAAAATGCCACCACATCACATTAGCAGAATCAGAGCACAGGATCATTCCACAGCTGGAAATAAAAAAGCCCTAACATTGGGGTTTTTTTTTCTGTACTGCAGGTGTCATTTGCCTACTCCGTGCACATCCCACAAAATTGTAGCACTGTAGGAAGATTTTAAAAAGAAATCCACACAAAAAACCCCAAATGGCAAATGTTGCCTGGGGGCTTTAGTCTGACTGACCCCTTGAAGGACTGATGGTGATTTTTGTAGCCTGCTGTAAGGGCAGCTCTGCTGAGTCTCTAGGAGCAGTTCTGTGACTGGCACTTTAATATCAAGAGTGACTTTGGCATGACCCATTACTTACACTGTAGGCACAGACAACGGACTTCATTTTGCATTCCTCATGCACCTCCCATTTAATGTTGGAAGTTTTTCACAACACCAAAGATTGCAAGATACAACTTTATTTTCATAACCAGCTTAGTATCTTGTCTTAGTATATTTGTCTTCTGCCACTTCATTCAGCATACCTATAATCACATTAATTTATTCCTAATGCATTTAGCTCACACCAGTTTTAAGATTCCACTGAAAAGGTGCCAGAACTGATGTCTCAAGCCTCCACTTTGCTGTGAAGAGTGTACAAATTGCATTCAAAACTCTTCTCCCTCTCTCGTGTTTGCCTTCATTTTCAGTTCAAGCACAGGAATCCATAAACTTAAGCCTACCATTTCTCTGTATAAGGATCCGTATGTCCAAGTCCTTTCTGAAAGCCCTTCTGACCAAGCCTTGTTTCCATCGCCTGGCAGAGATATGTAAAGAGTGAATCTGGGCCAAGAAACATGTTACACCCAGAAAAGTCCTTGTCCTCACCTGTCCAGGTTTGGGACCTCACTAGAGTACACCAAGTTACTTTTAGCTTGCTTGTTGGCACACTGTTTGTTCAGGAAGCATCTGGTATGTTTCCTGGTCTTGCTCAAGTACTTGGTCAGGAATGCATCCCATCCATCTTCACCCAAAACAGCAGAAACATTCAAGGCTGTCCAGTGTTGCAACCTAAGGACTGATTATTACTTTATCACTTCGAACTTTTATGGGTGAGAGTTTTGATAGCATAGATCCTAAGATTCAGCTAATAGTAAGACCCATGTGGTTAACAACTTAGGTTAAACAAGAAATGTAATTTCTGCATCAGAAATGCCAATGGTGAGTGAGCTGAAGAGTTCTACATACCATACCCAGTCTTACTGGTTACTACAGTGTCATTTTGAGATTCCTCCTCCCCTGTTCAACTTGAAAAAGAATCATCACTTGGTTCTAAATATTTGAGGTTAATAATTTTTTTCATGCAAAAAGAAGTCTCACCTTCTCTGCCTACTTCTGGCTTTGAATATCACTTCATCTTAGGGAAGGGATTTAGAAGGTATTTACAGCTTACTGCTGTAGGAAAAATTGGCTAGGAGAAGCCATGAAAACCTTTGAGTTACTTCAGATGCATGTTCGTTGGCCAGAAATCTGCATAGCATTTACTGGGAAACTTGAAACAGTCACAGTGGTTATGTTAATAAATTATGGCTGCAAAGCTGCATAGTGGTGCTTTTTGTCTTACCCTTCTTAAAATACGTAATTGATGATTGAAGGAGCAATGTAAGCCTCAACTTCTCTGCTCCCAGCTGAGTGTCCTAACTGCTAAGATATTTATATTTGATGTCCCTCATCCAGTTACTCTTTAGTTAGTACCTGAACACTAAAATGGGAGTATGGCAAACAGCATGCTACAGCTCTACAGTGAATGCAACCTTCACCTCAGAAATAGGAGTTCATCTCCCCATGTGCAGAAGAGGAACCTGAGCTGCTTTCCCCCACATTTAGGTAAGTGCTCTGAACAATGAACACTGGACGTTGGGGGGGGNNNNGGGGAGAAATAAAAAAAAAGAATGTAATATCTTAGTCTTTCATCATTAATTAGTTCTAGCGGTGCACCGAAGCTCATAGAAGAAATCTGTGGTTCTGCCTGCTTGTGACCATCAGAAGAGCTCTCCTCTGGGAAATGTCCCAAAGTAGACCTTAAGAAGCTGCAGATACTTCGGTAGTTCCCAAGTTAGAAATCTTTCAAGAGAGATTTGAGAGGGTTGGAGGGTTTTGGTTTTTTGTTTGGTTGGGGTTTTTTAAGATGGAAACCCTGATGACTGAATTTGGAAGCTTAACCTTTTTATGGAACTATTCCTAAATCATTTAGAAGCCTAAGTCTTTTCTATTTAATTATTTAGGCACTTGAAATTCATTAAAAATCAGTACAACCACAGGATTGGTTTGGTTTCTGACACTGTCAGGATATATAGCCTTATGTTTGTTTCCAGCAAGCTGTGTTATTTATAACTGTTGACACGTTACCTTTTCAAGCTGGAAGCCTTTCTAATAATCAGATTCGAGACAATATGATTTTTTGAGTAACAGATTTTAGTGTCTCTTGCACAAGCCATAGGGTTTTGTTTGATTTAATTGGTTTACTGCAGTCTGTGCTGGTACTGCAAGGGATGGTATCATAGTTTCTTTGAGTAGAATTGCAAGGAAGTGAAGGAGATTTCTGAAATGAAGCTGTTGAAGAAATCTTGTTCTAACGAGAACTGATGTAATTCTTCTGACTTGTTAGACTGTCATTTACAAAATGCCATTCCATGTAAACCTTGCAGAGTCTGCATCACTTCAGCTCCTTTAAGTCTTAGAAACAACATTTAGCTTGTATTTGAGGCATTGCTATACAGTAAGAGCTGTTGTTCCTCCCTATGAAGTGAGAGCTTCTGTGGAAAAACAGCCTCTAAGCCTCTATTGCTTAAGTTTCCAGTTGCGAGGATCTTGCTGATCCTTTGACCTATAAAGTTATCTCAACACATTACAATACCTAAGAATTATTTCTATTCTATAGTGATTTGCTTCCCTTCCTTTTCTCTCCAATCTGTCTTAAATTATGTCAACATACACACTACAAGTGCCTTCCATTCTTCAGATTATTCGACAGCAGAAAAGTGCATAGGTTTCCCTGGATAGCGGCAAAGTTGAGACGCAAGATTGAAGTATTATTCCTGATGAAAATCACCTAAGACTGCACAATTTAAAATTTAAAGCGATATTTTTCCTATCTTGTTTGGGAGACCAGTAGCTTCAATAACATCGTAACCAAAGTATTTCCCTTCTTTTCCATCAGTAATGAATACCATTTAATGTAGTATTATAGCCTTGAGACAGCATTAGAGCTCTCTACTGGAATGCTACATTGTCTGCTATGAACTAATCTATATCATATCACAGCTACAGCGAATGATGAGTCGTCTTCTTTATAGGTTATAAAACCAAAATGATTTATATCCCGTCTGTTCATCGGTATATGAGGAATTCACAGAAGGCGCTCCCTGTCCCCCCCTTACTGATTGCTTTATCCTAGGTCACATAGGATATGATCATGTTAGTTACGTAGAGATGAATCACAAACTTTAAATAGATATTGAAACAAAAACATAGCTCATTTCTTCTAGATATGTTTTTCACCACAATGTAGCTTTGAAAAACTGTTCTGCTCAATAAATGGAACTCTGTTACAGAAAGAATTCATAAAATGTAAGTGTTGAGAAGGGCTGTTTGGAAAGATGTGGTCTTATTTATATACAAGATCATGTTAAATGAAGTGTCTTTTGGCTTTGAAATCCTTTTAAGAATTGCTCTTAAATATTGTTGAAGGTCTATAACACAACCTTGAAACTTTCCTCTTGTGCAGTTTAGAAACACTGAAAAGTTATTTTTGATGGCTTCCTATGTGCTTTGCTGGGAATCCTTGGAAGCAGAGACACTAGAATTTCATTTTGCATTACTCAAAATAGCACCATAATTTATTGATTGGAGCAAATTCAGCAGTATTTTCAGCAGATCCCTAAAAGAAAACCATACTCGTCCTTTCCACACACATTTTAAATGACTGCCTAGTGCAATACTGGCTTCAGTAGGGTCCTTCTTGATTTAAACCACAAAAATTCAGCTCAGAGTCAGAACCTTTGTTTCACATATGGCCCAGAGAAAGCCCAGTAGGATGATCGCTAAGTGCAAGACTGGGAGGAAAAGAAAGCAACAGTTTCCAGTCGCCCAAGTTCTCATTCTTTAGTAAACTCAAAAGCCAGGAGAATTTGAAAATTCTCCTTTTTAGTCAATATTGTCAATAACTGTCAATATTTCCATTTGCAGAATGATGACTCAACTTTCTCTTTTTGAACTGGCATATTAAAAGAGTGAATCTGATCCTCAGGTCCTGCTAGTATTTTTCCTCCTTTGCTATGGGAATCTGCATTCCTGCAGGCAACGAGGGGAAAGTTCTCTGCGTACGAATATGGGAACTGCTACTTGGCTGACATATTAAAATGCCTATTGTGCTTCAATGGCTCCAGATTTTTAAAAGAAACCCAACCCAAGACCAGTGGACCTTGAAAGAAAATTGCTGATTTTATGTTTCCTGTCGGCACTCTTTGACACTGCTTTTCCAGATTTCCATCAGTGATATCCTGTCCCACTAAGGCGTGCATTAACAATAAAATGTTTCCTCTTTCTGGTGTTTCACATAAAAACAAATAGCTCCTTAGCAAGCATCCAATTTCTGATCAATTATTTTCCTTTATTTTTAAATTTGTGTCTCTCAACTATACGCAGTGCATCTTCTGTGTTGCTATTATATTTGATGTTTTTTGGGGTTTTTTTGTTGGCTTTTTACTTGATGCTTGTTTTTAATTTTAGTCCCTTTATATCTATGGAGTTTCATTCTATGGTTTGGTAGTCACCATTCAGGAAGTCTCAGAACCTCCAGTTAATGAGTGGGAGCTCTTATCTTAAATCTTCACTCAGTGAAGACATTTTAGATGTTGAGAGCCACTTTTTTTATTTTTTGGTTTTTTGTTTTGTTTTGTTCTTTTTTACTTACAACAACAAAAGGCGTTAGGCCAAGACACCTGAAGATACTTTCCTATCTACACCCAGCAGTAAATCTGTATTAGCACAGCGTTCTCCTGGGGTCAGCATATCCCTTTCTCAGGAAGGTCCCTCGCCCAGGAATGGAGTCCCTCCCACTTGGCTGTACCAAAGACAACTTGCCCATGCATAAAACTGTCGTCTTGGTACAAGACTCTACTGTACTTGAAGCACATTCTTTTGTTGTCCAGCACTGACAAACAGTGTCACTTTGCATGACTAGAATCTGATGTGTATCCAGAACACGTACAGCCCTTGCAGGCCTCAATTTCTTGTATCACACCTGAAGGACCTACTCCCTGTCCCCAGATGCAGTTGTGACCACCACCCTATCCCTTCACGTACTTGCAGGTGGAAAAGCCAACATCCTTGATACTTTATTCCACTGCAGCCTACTATTTGGAATGCTTGTTGAGGAACTGAGAGTTCAGGCTGAACCTCTGCAGAGTCTGCAATGCCTATAGCCATCAGACACAGTCACCTTATCCCAGGACCAGCCCTCTCAGATCTAGAAAATTAGTAGAGTTGTTACATGACAAGAATACCTGTGATCTGAAGCTGAATTTTACAGGTAGGCAGAAACTTGCTCGATAACCAGTGGCCAGCTAGGACATCACTCTGAAGCTGTTATCTGTCAACATTTAGAGCAGTGTATTGGCAAAATAACACTAATTTGAAGTTTCATGGAGCCACTTTGCTGATCTTACTAAAAGCAAGTGAAATTATTTAGAAATGCCAAGTAAGTTTTTAAGCAATCCAGTATTATTAAAAGGTTGCAACAGTTTTACTTAAGCCGCAAAATTTGCCCTCTCCCAAGTATGTAAGTCATGAACAGAGTAGTTACCTAATAATTTTGAAGATACTTGAATGTGTCCAGAGGAGAGCAACCGAGCTGGTGAAAGGTTTGGAAGTCATGTGCTGTGAGGAGTGGCTGAGGACTCGGGATTTGTCTAGTCTGGAGAAAAGGAGGCTGAGGGGTTACCTCATGGATCTCTACAGCTTCCTGAGGAGCGGAAGTGAAGAGGGAGGTGCTGAGCTCTTCTCTCTGGTATCCAGTGATAGTACATCTAGGAATGTTCAAAGATGCAGCAGGGGAGGTTTAGACTGGACATTGGGAAGCATTTCTTCACTGAGAGGGTGGTCAAACACTGAAACAGGCTTCCTAGAGAGGTGGTTGATGCCCTAAGCCTGTCAGTGTTTAAGAGGCATTTGGGCAGTGCCCTTAATAACATGCATTAACTTTTGGCTCAGCCCTGAAGTGGTCAGGCAGGTGGACTAAGATGATCATTGTAGGTCCCTTTCAACAGAAATTTTCTATTCTAGTATTCTGAAAAAGACAAGAAGACAGTATACTTTGTGATCTATTATTTATTAGTTTGGGGGAGGTTTTTTTTTCATCTAATTTATGTAAACACTACCTTAAGAATTTCAAGAAGTCTGAGATTAAGTATATTGGACATAAAAAAAATTAGAATACTAATTTCAGACTCAGCGGAAGACTCTAATTTCCACCCCCAGTGAGAAAAGTGAGACTCTCTGTATATTCCCATGTATGACAAAAGTGGAATGGAAGGCCAGCTTCTTTGTGTAGATGTTGGTTGTAAGGAACATGACTGAGTGGAAACATCTTAGTAAATGATTATGAAACAGGCAAAACAACATTAGGGCAATGAAGCCACATGCTACTGTTCAGAATTAACTAAAAATAAATCACATCCGCAGCACAACAAATTTTCAGCAAGACAGATGGTCAAGAAGAGGAAAACCGTAATTGTTTCCTCTGAGGCTGGATTTCTGAAGGCAAACACTCAATTTAGTCCTGACTTTGTAACGGAAATTAGAATTCAATAGCATGCAGGAAACCCTGGAGAATCATCCAATGGCAAAGCAGTATTTAAAACCCTAGCCATAACAGGGAAGGGACTGATGATGACAATTGTTGTTCTTTAAGTCAGTGCTGAAATCAGACTGAGAGGAAGTTTTGTCTGCCAGAGAGGCAATGGTCTGCGTGCTGGGAGACCTTGGCCTCCGCTGGGTCTCCTGTTTACTTCTGATCTCTGAACCAGTCATTGAATCCCCTTGTTTATACAGTACTTTCCAAGTGATACCTGTGTCTGGGAGGGAGATGAGATCTGGTTTAGTGTGTGATGAAAACCTTGAAAAGAACTGGCAAAAAAGTTTTGAAACACCATCACAAGAACATAGTGATGTAATAAATAGCTCCAAGAGACCACTCTGTGGTGATGGCACAGATCACAGCTATCAAAGAACATGAAACACCTGTCAGTTGCATTTTAAATGCACTGATAACATTTAAGGAATTCTATAATTTTATTAAAAGGCTGCTGTTTTTTTTCCCCACCAAATTTCCAAAAATGTCTCAGCTTAAGTTCTAGATGCTTGTACAGTCAACTTTTGGCCAAGTGAAGTAAGGGTCTGTCCAAATTAAAAGAACTTTTTATTAGCATAGATGAGATGATTGTCTTGGGAAAAATCTCCAGTCCAAGCAACTTGGACCATGCCCAATTGTATGGATGGAACTACCCAAATAATCAGTTAGGTCCATACCTGATTTGGAGAACTTTCTAGAACTTCCTATGTAGAAACAAGTTCATGTATGAAAGTTGAGATGCAAATACATTTTCTTAGGAACAGAGTTTGGACATGTATAGTTCCCTAATACTCTGATCCCAGAGCTAGAAATCTTTGTACAAAATTCAAATGCACACCAGTACTTGTTTCCAATTCAAGGTCTGATGCTAATAGAATTCATTTAGCTTTGCTGAACAATCATTTAGCTCCTTAATAAATTGCTCGCCAAAAGAAGGGATTTGGCTAGAGCACCAGTTGATTAAATTGGCCAAGTGCTGCCTTGCATCTGAGTACAAATTCTTCAGGCTGTAAATACCTCACAAGCAGCCACATGCCAGAGCATAACCTGGTCTTACCCTTCCTACTAAACTTGGGCAAGGAAGAAGTAAAGGAGCTGGATACCTCAACTGCATCATCCAAAAGGTCTCCTCCAGCAGAGAAATTCTCAGCTGAGCAAATCTAACTATTCTCCAGCATCATCATCCTCTTTCCAGATAATACAGGCATGAAAAAACACACAGCAATATGATGCTATGCCACAACCTTGTTCACAATCACATTATTTTAGCAACAAGAGAAGAAAGTTCTGTTCCATAAACACTGCCAATTACAGCAGCCACAGCACATGCATCACAGCCAACTTTAGCCCCAAGATCCATTGCTGACAAGATGGAGCAACAGCCTGGATCAGAGAAAGGGTGAGTGGGGCAGGACTGCCCAGCCACACGGCCATGACCACATCATACAACCATGAGCAGACATACTGAACTGCCCTGAGAAAAGGGATGGGTCAGCCCTTCTGGTGTGTGAGCTAAAATCCTCCTAAGGGCAGTGACTGACAGTATCCATTGTGCCTGCTTTGTGTAACTTTCAGATGCCTCTGGCTCTCAATGGCATAAGTACATACTGAAAATGAACAATAAATTGATAGCTGTTTGATTTCTCCATTAGAAATTCTACTTAAAGGAGTTTATGACAAAGAACATCACTGCAGCACTATTCACAGCTAAACATAGCTTACTCCAAATACTATAGGACAGGAAGTTATTAGGTTAGTACTGCCTCTTTTTTTCACGTGCAAAGGGTGACTTACAACTCACCTCCCAGGGTGAGGAGGCGGCCATCATGCCCCTGTTGTTTTGCTGCCATGTCCAAACTGCTACTGCAGAGTATCACTGGCAGATGGTTACACTCCTGCTTTTGCCCCATAACACTGACCAGAGTATCACCCCACCTGCTTTAGGTCTCATCCATATGCCTGCCAGAGAAAGCGACTAATACTCTTCTCCTGCTACACTGCCTCTTTTCCCAAAGGAAGTGCCCTGGGCCATGTCAGAATTGGGGAGATGGGAGGTGGGGTCAGTCGTTTCCTCTGCTCCCTCTGAAGTGCAACTTGTAACCAAGTGCTTGTACTTCCTGTCATCATGAAGAGCTCTGGACTGCATCATGCTAAAAGAAACCTTGGCTTCAGTGATAAATAATGTTCAGAATACTTGAAAATATGAGCTGCTGAAATATCAAAACTCCTTGAAATACAAGGTCTCTTTGGGGGAAACATGTTTTGTACACTTCCTTATAGTTGCTGTAAATACCTCAAGGCTCCTCAGGTCCTGGGCAAGACAGGGGGAAGCACATACCTTTCTCACAAACGTACATTCCTTGGTTCGCCATGCAATGAAACACCCTTCCTGCCAAGCTCTTTGCAGCAGTAGTTGGAATTTATCCCATGCTTTTAATCTAACCATAAACAACGGCATTGCATTTGTCTCTCTCATCTCTGAATGTTGTTTATACTCAGCTGGCTGTAGTGAAGGCTGGCTAGTCCATCTGGATTTCTTTCCCTGCTACTTTCCAGGCTAATTAATACACCCTTATCCTGTTTACTGGTACCACTATGCACCTCCAGAAACTGGGAGTTGTGGTGGTTCGTGTCAGTTGGTTTGAATTCAGGGAGGGAAAATGAAAACCCAAATCCCAACATATTTTACGTGCATGCCAGTACTTTCTGAAGAGTTGTACAGAGACAGTGGCTATCAAGAGGAGTCAGCAACACTTCTCTGAATTCATCAAGGCCAGCATAGCAGGACAATGCACCCATGGCATTAGCAATATGTAGGAAATTGAAGAGAGCTCAGATCACTTCTGGGCACTTCAGACCAGCTGTTCAAAGCTCTTGGCAATTCCAACAGAAATATTTTCATCTAAATATTCAAAAGGCCTTCTCATCCAGCTAGCTGAACCATTGTAAAAACCTGACAGCTTGTCTTGGAGCATTTGGCAGAAGCACGCGAGGTCCTTTTCTAATAGGCAGGCTGTATGAATACCTGCATATACATAAAGACACATGCCAGGAACTGCTGCAAACACAGAAATTATGATACTTCTGAGCTTTACTTTGAGCTTTGTAAATAGAAACAGAAGTTAGAGTGTGAATCGCTATATTAGGCTAAAAACCTGGTCCTACATGCCAGTGACTACCACAAGGCATGCCTGCCTCTACTCACTTTATAGTGAATCTGTCCCGTGAAATATTTTTCCTGGCTAGAGGCTGTGAGGAAATAGCTGCAGTCTTCTAAGCAAGAGAAAGCAGAAGAGTGGGCTGGTTACTCTTCTAATTTCCTAGGACAAATCCCCCGGCAAAGAGCTCTCACTCCACAGTCAGAGAAAATCACTGATTTTCTGGGAAATTTTGTATGTCAGAAATTAATCCTAGTTCAGTTTAGTTATGCTCAAGGACTGTCGCAAAGAGTACTACAGGCTAATTCGTTCCAACAGTCACCCTAAAAGAGGCTGCAAGGATACCTCAAGGGCATTCAGGCACATCTATGCTGCACATTGCAGGGATGAAGTTGGGCACGAGCCACTACTAATTACAGAAACACCCTTTGAAAACTTACCTGTAATATTCATCAATCTAATACACCAGCACACCGTTTTTACCAGATTGCTGTTGTCACTGTCATTGCTTGACAGAAACCTGCAAGATCATACACTGAATGGAGGTACGTGCCTCCCCACCCACTGTCCATGTGAGGGACCAGGTGAAAAATCACACAGCTTCCTGGGCTATGCTCTAGTAGACCATCAACATCCAGTGGGACCACATTTACCCTCGCCATGCCAGTCATCTCTGACTACACAGATTTACACTCTTTTTTCTATAGCATGGAAGCAAAAAGAGAAGCTTCAGATGGTGATTTGGTGGCCCACTGGGACATGATCTGGTTAGCAGTGTGCTCCGGAGCCAGCAATACATGACTTCATCACAAGTCCCTTATTTGACTAGCACCAATTATGTGTTAAATGTTCTGCAAACAACAAAGGAGGGAAAAAAAAAAGCCTTGGACCCAGATATACAAGTCACACGAGTTCTTGTTCTCATTTGAAATGGAAAGTTTCGGCATGGATGTTTAGATACATGCTCCTCTAGCAGCTTCTTGTCAGCTGCTCAATTTCGCAAGAGCCTTTTATAACTTCTGACATGCCTGGGGCTTCTGATTACTCAGAAACGCTTTCCATTACAGCTGTCCTCAAGCTCTGTCTACTTGAATGACCCCAGTAACCCTATGTGGGACATGGTTTTTATCCCTTATGTTCTTCTCCTTTACAAGCTTTTCTTCCTAGTCTAGCTATATGCATTGCAGAGGTAGTCTTTTGCTTTCCAAAATGCACCATAGCACAGTACAGGACAAACAACCTGACCAGAGATCTCAAACTAAGTCCCTGAAGTGTGATTTCAGGGTGCTTTCCAGCCAAGACAGACACCTTTCAGTGTCAAAATGCTTAGCACAAAACGTGCACGTTGTTTAACAACAAATAATAAAGGATGAATTTAAGTGGGATTGTTTTAGATTTGTCCACATATAAAATAAAATATTTAGCAAAATCAAAAATGTTTCTGCTGTAAACATAGATTGCAGGAATTCTAAATAAATCGAAAAAACAACCCCGAAACCCTCTAAATAATTATTAGAAATAATTTAAATTCAAAAACTTTTACATGGCTTGGGTATGATTGTTCTCTCTCAGTGTGAATACTAGGTGCATTCATGGAGACAGATTTAGGTGAAGTTATTTAATAATATTATATAGATATAGAGTCAAGTTTAGGAAATCCCAGAACTGTTGTAACTGGGAAAAATTATCCACACAATTACTGTTTTTATTTTTTCTCTAAAGCGTCAGCCACTGCTGTGGACAGAATAAAGGTCTGGATGGACTTTTGATTTGAATTTGTACCAGTTCTCATGCTCCTGAGTGCATCCAGAGCTCCAGCTGCTCCTTGGAGCTCACAAGTTATGCTGGCTCCATGGACATGCAGCACCAGCCCTCACTTCTCAGGAGACATCAGCAATACAGTCAGGTACACATTCTGCTTTTGGGTGTTGGCAGGACTAATTATACAACGGTGTACACAGATAAAGTCTAACAACTCAGTCAGATGGTTTTATTAGAGACTGTCCTAACAAAGACAGGATTATATTTCAAAATAGAGCCCGGATTATTCTTTTTCTAACAGCGTACTATTGCTAAACTCCATACCATAGGTTCTTTTCACTCAGAATAGTCCCAGCTTTCCTCTAATGAATACTGAGCTGATCACTGATTGCCTCACTAGAGCATTCTGATAGCCACAGACTGTCAGCTGGCAGATGCCCAGCCTCAAATTTACTTTACTGCATGTAAGTTCCCTGGGTCCAGCACAAAATGTGAAGCAGATCCCACAGGTTTTCTGGGCAATTTTGCCATATCTAGCAGGGTTGTTGAACTGCCTATCCCTTCCTCACAGACACAGAGCAACTTGCAGTGGGAGATGCCAAAGTTTTTTTAAAAATTCAAGTATGCAGGAGATGGCCAAGAACTATTTCCAGTTTTTAACAGCATGAGAGAGAAGTGAGCAAATTTCAACTGCAGAATATCAAATCTGCCCTTATAACCAGCAATATCTGAAGTAAAACAAGATTAAGCTTGAACTAAATTTTTATTTCGCTCCAACAACCCTGGGGATAAGTATTCTGCTTGGATGGAAATGCAAAAGGGAGGACTATGGATCAGTAAAACTAAATAGGTGAATAAGGGAGCAGGGAGAAGACAACTCTTGGAAAGGGGAATGGAAAGAAACTGCACAAACTTTTAGTATTTTAGCTACTTTATCTTTTTATTTTCTGCTCATTCTTACTAAGACAAGAACAGTGCTTGGGAAAGGTGATTTCCATGATCAGCAAAGGCACAAGTTGAGATGCAACTGTAGCATTAGAAGTGCTTTTGCTACAAGAATTTAATTTGTTCAGACAAAATGGTAACATGAAAAAGATCAGTCTAACATGCTCTTTTGCTTCTATGAAGCAATTTCACAGCAAGATGGATTGCAAGCACAAACATACCAACCAGTCTTTTTTCAATTAGGCACCCAGTTGTAGATGTAGCACAGATTTCTCTTTAGCTGCAAAGCTTTTACAGTTCACTCTTAATCAGATTTTCCTTCAAAGAAAGAAATGAGTAAATAACAGGCAAAAGTTCATGAACTCAAACCAACGGTGCAAATCTGGAAACAAAATGATCTAAACTTTGCTGAACTTCCAGATCTGAAGTTTAATGTATGATTTAGAGTGCTGCTGAGCGCAGCCATGACACTGACATGAACCAGAGCCAGATATGTCTTAAGCATTAGTGCTGATGATTACAAATACATTAAGCCTATGGTTGCACACAAAGCACTATTTCGGGAAGCAGAAATAGTTCTCTGGCAACTGTGATAAATAAAGCTTTAATTTTTTTTACTTTTAAAATCACATGCTGTCTATTCACAGGGACATTTTCTCATTCTGAGGATTAGATGCATATTGGTCAAATCCCAAAGGACAGAGAACTACTGCCTTGGCTAGTCTTGTGCTGAAGTTTGTCTTGGTGTTGCAAGCCTTACAAGCAGGGTCTGAAGGGAGTCTGGAGTTTGCACATCAAAGTCTTCATTTTGCATTCTATAGTGTCAAAATCCCTATATGTGCCCAGCCCAATTGCACCAGATTTAAATACAAATAGCAAACAGGAAAAGAAACTCCTTTCAAAGACTTGTGACAGTCTCAGGTATTAGTGCATCATATTTATCTGATACAGAAATTTCTGAAAAACCCTATTTCAAGCTAAAAGGTTGAAAATAGAAGGTAAACAACTAGCTAGACCATGCCAAGAGAATTTCCTTGTCCTCAGGCTCAGCTCTAGCATACCAGAAACTATTATCAACTTTGAAGCTCTTTTACATGTTTCTGATGGAAATAGCAAAAGATTAATGATTTCAGAGCTGTCAATCGCATGTAGCATGATAAATTATTTCAATAGGATTCTGTGTCAGCCTTTTGTTTAGGTACCTACAAATTGATTTTATTTGAAGGTAGATTATACCATGGAAACAAACTATTCTCATTGCTTATGAGGGTGGATATGAAGAGACGATTTGTTCAAGTGAGCCAGAGTCAGTACCTACCCTTCTTTGGACAAGCATTACAAGGGGGTGGTATTGTATGCTATCGTTAGCATTGCTTTTGAAGCAAACTGCTACACAATTCAAGTGGACGCACGTGCCAGTGTAACAAAGCAGAGAAGTGTTTGAGTGCCTACCCCAGACAGGTTCATGGCCAGACACCTCTCTGATCCTGTAGGCTCTGCAGTTGCCCTCTATTAAAATATTTGCTGAGACTCTTCATGAGCAAAAGGGATACAGGACTACACCAAAGTGAATGGCTCAGGTGCAGCATACTATTGATCAGCCCTCAATGACACAAACCAAGCAAACATAATTTCAGAAGGAGAAATTCCTTTCAATAGAAATGCAACTGAAAGGAGTAACACTTACAGATAGTCTAAATACCAAGGATATGATAACATACCAGATCCATTACAAAGTTCTTCACTGATAATCTACAAAAAACCCAATAAATTAACAAACACTGTACAGCAAGCTAAAATGATCAAATCAACTTATAAAACATGAATCTCTGTACTGAGAAGTATTCTCTTCTAGGATAATCTTCCATTTTTGGTTCTGACTTTTACATGCCTACCGTCTTCCTTGTCCCTTTGTTGGCTGGGTTTGCTTGCACACTTGGACCATGTGAAATCACTCTGCTTTTAGACCCTGACCTTGGAGACAGGTAAACACAAATTCAGCTATAGCTGTAGATCTGCCCCAGCACGTCAGTGGGATTATCAATGTGATAGAGGCTGAGCACATGCTGTGGAAGGGATAGCCCTCCACAGCACGTGAGGGATGGGATATAAGATGGGGACTTGTATCTGCCTGTTGTAGGGTGCATGAGTAGTTTTAGAAGCTAGCAAAGCTACAAATACTGGAAATACACGTGATGGGTAAAGAATGTTTCTGTTTGAATTCTTGCTGATAGGAGTAACCATGCCCTGCAGAAGAACTCCTCAGTGCACAAAATAACCTCTAGCACTAAATCTGACAATAAATCATTTCTTAAACATTATTCCTGTTCACATGGGAGATTGTTGCCTGAAAATAAATCTCTGTCATAAAGACTGCATGTTTGCAAGTTATTACTGAACCTGCAGAAATAATCAGTCAGTGTACAGCTATTCTATGGGTTTTATTTTAATAGAAAGCATTGGGAGGAGAGAGCCACAGTTAGTTTTGCAGTTCGAATAAGTCTCAAACGCTGCACCAATCTGTATGAGAATACTTTTATCTACACTTTGTCTTTTCTTCATCACCTGTTTTATGTTATGCAAAAAGCTGACACTAAGTGTAAATAAATAAATAAAATCCATTTCATACTCATTAACATTTGTAGATTGAGATAATTTTTCCTCACCAACAGCACTGGGACAGTTTCTGAGCAAAATTCTTTGTCAACACCAAAAAAACCAAAGCAAACAAAAATCCTAGCTAAAATTCAGGGTGAAGACAGGATGCATTTTAATTTAAGCAAGCAAGGAAACAAAATATTTTGAGAAAAAGGGGAAAAAAGTGTTTTGCCCCTGGGACCAGTGGACAGAGCTAAAAAGACAAGTTTTAACTGTTTATAACTGACTTCTCAGCTGTAACTATTTCAGTTATTTTCTGAGATCATAAATTACACACAAGTAGGTGTGAGTGCTTTGATATTGAAGTGACTAATCCAGATCAGTTAGAACACGTCAACAGCAAGTTTCAATTTATATGTTTGGTTTATTATATATTCAGATTATAAAAGTCCACCTTAAATAATAGGACTGTTAAAAGCAGAAACAAACAAAGACAAAATAAAAATTGAAATAAAGATTTCAGCTACCCTGATGCAGTAGAATGTTAGATAACTAGTTCAATAAATTTTTGCTTGAAATTTTCAAAATTAAAAAAAATAATGTAAGTAGTAGTTTGAAACAGGGTGGTTTAGCATTCTGGAAAATCTATTTTTTTCCTCTCTTTTCAAAGCAAGAAATCCCTCAAAGATCAGATTCTGATTTGGTGTTATTTCTTGAAATTTTGGGTTGTCTCTAAATATTTCCTGGGGATGAAAACAGTGGAAGTGAAATGCTCTAAACCTTCTCATGGGAGAAACAGGAGCCCATCAGATAATAGCAAGTGACCATTCTCGTCTTACTAAAGTACTCTTCACAGACCAGTAAAGATGCAAGTTGCTATAGTTCAAAGCCATTATTCTCAAATTGGGAGATATTATCAAGTGTAGTAAGGATCCTTGAGAATGTTTTCCAACACAACTTACTTGAGGAAACTGTGTATGTATGTGTGTGGGTAGGGGAAACAGGAAGTCATTTAGCTTCTTTTTATTTACTTTTTTTCTCAATTCGCAAATCTGGATTAAAAAAGCTTTTTTATTTTTCTTGGGATTGCCTCATTGAACTGCAGGGCTTGAATGTTACAAGCCCCCTCTCTTTTGTTTTGTTTTTTTAATTTTACTTTTAAGTCTGATATTACTATCAAAGTATACTATCGTGGTTGACAGCCAAAAAAAAATTTTAAAAAATTTGATATATCAAAGAGCTGGAAGCTGATTTTCCAGGGTTGAATAGGATGAAGAGGGGAGCACAGAACTAGAGGACAGGGGATATAAACAGATTAGTTAAATGGTGGAGAGCAGGCAAGAAAATCAAAGCTGGTAGGAAAAAGAAGGGAAGCAGCCTGTTTGTATTACAAACTTTTATACCTTGGGTTTTGCTCTGACCATCAAGCAAGACGAAGGAAGACAAAATAAGCTGGTTAGTAGTTCTGGTTTTGACTGGGTCTCTGTCCTATATTCTCTTTTTTGTCCCTTTCCTACCCCCATGGGTTATGCAGTTAAATGCTGACAAACAGTCCTGCCAAGCCCAACTTCATCTTCGCAACAGCCTTCTGCTTCATTGCTTTTTTACCCCTCCAGAAGTATTACCTCACCAGCTCTTGAAGACTGAAGTTCCCAAGGTGTCATCTTTCCTTTTCTCAGCTGACATTCAGTCAATACCCCTTGACTTGTTACAGTTGATGCTTATATGACAAGGGATTAGAATGAAAATCCTGCTGCATTAATAGAGGTTTCTTTGCTGCAGTGACTGATGGCCATTGCAGCTTCTTAACACTTGCAATGTTTTATGGGCTTCAGGAATTTTTAAAGCACACAGGAAACCGGCTGGGGTTGTTTCTTCTTTAGAAATGAACATAATGTTATTTTCTCTTGGGCTTTTGGCTAGTGTTGTGAAGGGAGATAAAAGACAAAGCAAGATTCTAGCAGATGAACAGAATAAAATTTCTAAGCCCAAGAATCTTTTTTGTAACCAATGCTACTGTCTGAAGCATATGGATATTGAGATCAATGCACTGTTACAACAATAGAACTTCATATAGTAGAACTGCAAACAAGGATACTTCACTGGGTGAAAAGGACTCTAGGGCTTCCAAAGACTGCAAGTAGTAGTCTCTTCCTTCACCTCCATTAGCACCCTGCGCCTCCACCAATCTGCTTATCAGGAGTATGGGCAGAAAAGGGAGATATATCCTGAAAAATTTCACTGCAAGGTCTGAGTATGACAGGATTTATTAGCAAGGTCCTCCTGCCCTCAGCACTCTCCTCAGAACCAGGTCCTTAGTTTGGAGGACACCACTCTCCCATACCTGTTCCTCACTGGCAGCTGAGATCACCACAGATGTGATGTCCTGCTTTATCCATACTATTAGTATGAGCAGTATCATAGGTAGAGCTGTAGCATCCGTGCCTAGTACCATGTACTGTTCATTGTGGTTAGACAAGCAGTCCCACAGGGACAGGAGTATAGTGCCCAACATTAGCTGTGATGCCAGGTTTCAAAGTGACCTGCTACTTTCCCTTGACAAGGCTCATTTGTTTCTGTCATGTTGTCTTGACACAGTGGACTAATAATATTTCTCTCTCTTTTTTTTTTTTTTTAACCTCAATCCTACACAGCTTCAGTGTTCAAAGCTCAGAACAATTCCATAACATCACCACTGACACTAATGGAAGTTTTGCTCTAAGTGTAGATTAAGTGCGGCCCTTATCCTTCTTAGCTACAAAATCTTTTAATATATTTTGTGCTTCTTATGGTACACTGTTGAAAATCTTCAGGCTGACAAGTCTATGCAAGTGTGCTGGAGGTGCATATGTATAAATGGAAACTTAAAAGTCTAATCAAGGTAATTGTTCCACACCTAAAACAACAGCAAAAAGCCCTAACAATGAAACTTTAAACTTGGCCAATGAGGATTTTGAGATGTGCATCATAAAAAGGAGTATTATAGTTTTCAACATCTGGAGGAAAACAGAGGACAGCTTTATAGCAAAATTCAGAATTTCAATTTCATTTCCTGAATTTATTTTGCCATTAAAACAGATTACTTTTTATGTACTGCTTTTAAAATGTACTTGTAAATATGGAAGAGATATTAGATAACTTTAAGCTTTTTTCCAGAGCATTCTAGAGGTACTTTCAGTGATGCTTTCCTATGGCCATCTGTTATCAAAATAATATCTTGTGCTTAACCTTTAAATTTCATCAGCATGGAACAGTTTGCTACTGGCATATGACATTACAGTCCTTCCTCACTAAACATCATCTCTCTCCCTTTATTTATCTGGTGATTAATTTCAACTGGTTTCAGTGTTAATGGATCATTTTCCAAGCAATATGGAACACTGCAGACAAAACTCTCATAAAAAATAACTAACTCGGTGGCATCATCCGTCTACACAGCCCCTTTTCTTTTGGTGGAAGTGGTTGACAGTTATGCAGAAGCATCACTGCAGTGGGATCTAGGAAGAAAAAAACTAGGAAGAAAAAAAAAACAAACCCCAAAACAAACAAACTAGTAGTAAAATCACAGTTGGATCTCTTTCAAATTGCCTCAGTTACAACCTTCTTTCTGGCTTCTCTGTAAATCAGAGAAGCAGCAGTCCTTGCCTAGCCTCAGAGCAGCAGCTAGCTGGGCTATTATCATCTTGAGTGACTGAATTTGAAGAGAAACAGGACCCAAAAGGTTTGCAAAAGCTGCTTTCTTCAAATCTGGCTGTGCATCATAATTTCTTTGTGTCTAAGATAGAGACCATTGCACTTAACCACTGCACACATAAGTGAGGAGGTTAAATGCAATGTGTTTGTCTAGCTTCCTAGAGTGAAAAATGAGACTGCATAAAAAAATTAGATAGCATTTGCTATTATTTCTATGCTATATTAATTCATTTTATACATATTTGAAAAACACTTGAAGAAGCACACCAAGATAATACAAGAACTGCCAGCTCATCCTGTCTCACAGTTTTTAGATTCTGTTATTTGTAGCTATAAAGCTTTTTGTCCTTCCTTGTTACCAAGAATTTTATTGTTTGGATATTTGCATTAAGTCAAGATCAAGCATTTGGCCACAACTGCTGCTTATTCCTCAGTTGCTGTAACCCTTATTTTACCCTTGTGGTGCAGAAACCAATCACATTTTAATACAAGGACAGAGGGAGCAGTGAAAAAACAAAACAAAACAACCAAAGACACACAGGCTCTCTACAGGAAAGAGACCACTCATCAGGAATGACAGATGCAGAGGGGGAATAGCCAACAGGCTGAAAATTCATTTACTTAAACACTGAGCAGCAGTCCTCAGCCTCTCTTCACTCTTACACATCAGACACTCGGCTGTGTTAAGTGCTCACATTTTGGATCTTACCATGTAGCCACCAGCAAGGACAAATTCTTTCCCCAGCCCCCGATTCTCAGCATATTTCTCTGACCATTTCTTATTTTTCCACACACAGAGAAAAGAATAAATTATAAAAGAGATATCACAGTCCAGAGAGACTCTGAAGAGACTCTGATTTCCTTTGCAGCAATCGCACCACATTGCCTGGTAACTATTTCTTGGGAAGTTGAACCCTCAGAGTCAATTGCCCTGTACTCCATGGGTATCTGCAGAAAGAGCTACTCCCAACACACCTTCAGTGGTAACTGAAGTGGATTGCTTTGTAACTCACAGCTCACCCTGTTCAGGACTTCCTAGACCAACTAATATCTAGTTCCACACAGATCAGAACCTGATGTGCAAATTTGTCTGATTTCAGGCTCCAATATCACAATAAACTGGATGACCACCAAGGACAGAATTTGATTGTCATCAGTGGAAGACAGGTCTAGTTTAGATTGATGAAACTCATGTTCTTCTCTCAGGAGACATCTCAGGTTAGATAATCTGATGCTGCCCACTGCTGACTCGGTTATCACCTGGGAACCTGGTATGGAGCAGAGCCTTTGCTAATTCAAACCTTACACAGTCACAAGCAGCAAAAGTATCTCCTGCCCTGAGGTTGCACAGGACATCAGCAGAATGAACACAGATCCTGGAGCAGCCCTTTTCTAGCACCCAGCCATGTGCAACTTAGGAGTTAAAAATTCTCAGACATTGCTGTTTCAGTCCTAAGGAACATGTAGATAAACATTATCTTTATCGCAGCAAAAAATTTAGGCAGCTGCCATTCCTATATGCAAGTAACAAAACATATGATTAAGAAAAGCTTTGACAAATGGGGACAGACTATTTTCTGTGCACTGCCTTCACTTTATCTCAGCTTCCCTTTCCTTGTCCTTCAAGTCTTCTAATCCTCCACTGTCATAAACGTTGCTCCACGTTGCATCCATCAGTTTAAATTGTTTTGAACAAAACTGCCTTGTCTCAACGCTAAGCTCTAAACACAGCACCTCCCAGAATTCTACTAAGATCTGTATGGCTGAAGAGTATTTTTCATGCCCATAGGGACAACTCTCCCAAACTGGATGTAAGCATTTCATCAAGCCCTATTAAACAACCTGAAGAAATCTCACACCAAGATTTCCTTCTGAACTACAAATTCTTATTGTTTGTATAGCCATTTGGTGGAGCTTTATAGATACTCTCATCCCTGGTGCTCGTGATGGTCTGTCTCCACAGGAGGGCTAACTCCATGCAAGCTCTTTTCTGTACTATGAACACTACCATGCTCATTTTATAAATCCTGATTAAGCACATGCGTGTCTATATGTGTGCACATACACTCTTGAAGGTCTGGCAGTCTGTGTGTGCCTGCACACGGACTGGGACGGGGGCTGCTGAGCGGGAGAGGGGCACAGGCTCCTGGAGTCTGTGTTTGTGATACAAGGCAGAGCACCCACATTGCCATCCCCTATGCCTGAACCTAGTCTGCTAAGAGACAAGAGACAGTGATGACAAAAATCATCTTTAACATGTATTTGAGCTACTACCTTGGAATGATATGAAATTTTGGAAATCCAGTTGTGGTTTTTTGGTTTAGGGTTTGGTTTGTTTTTTTAATGGGATTTGATGCTTTCCAGAGACAGCTACAAGGTTTTCAGAATAGATAAGGTCTGATGAAAAAGAAAGAAAGAAACAAAATCTCTCTGAAGTGAAACATATGTTCATGCCTCAGAAGCAGCCTTACTCATGAATTTTCAGACTGTATAATAAAATTGAGACATTAAGGGATTTCCAATGTTTAGAAATATCCCAATTCTTTTGTCAAAACAAGGACAAAAATGATGGAACAAAATGTCTAGCATATGTAATAAGACTTAACTTTGCCAAGATCCATTATTTGACAAGAAAATCATGACAAGAAGATTAGCAAGACATTTATCAGGCTTTGCTTAAGAAAAGTAATGAAGATCTTTGTTTACATAAGAACTGGGCACTAGAATTTTTATATGAACTGAACTATTACCAGAATGTGAGGAAACACACTTCTCTAGTGCTTGCTTCATCTCGTCAGACATGACTTGCTGTGAATCAGAAGTCAGAACCCAAACTTCAATCCCCCGGCAATCAATAAATTGTTGCAGCAAACTAATGAGATAGTTAGCATTCCCAGATTTATGGTGAGAGTTATGCATTATTATGAGCAGTATTATCATCACTGATAGACATTGCATTCTTCATTTGGCTATCTTGCCAGTAAAAGATGTCTGATGATAATTTAATGTAGCCTTGTAGTTCATCACAAGAATTTCTTCAATGCCTAGTGTATATAAATGCAAAATAAAACCAGGAACAAAACAAAAGATGTACCTAGAAAAGGCAAGTTCAACAGTATCACATAAATCATTAGCAATATCACCAGCAATACTGGTGATACATGTATATGTAATGTATGTATGTACATATATAATTTACACAGTTAACAGTCAGTAGCCAAATGATAGGATAATATATTTATATCTGGACATCAGAAAAAATAATACAATATCCAGAAATTTCAGGATTTCAATTACTTTCTTTGACTGTAATTCCCAAAGGCTTCTGTTCTACAGACCAAGACACTGATCTTCACCCATTGAATGTCTCCGAAACATCCTGAATTGTGTCCTAAGCACAGCTATTTTCTCTAAGAGCATTTGTCTTCTGTCTTCACACTGCATGAAGTCAGTCTCTCCTTTTCACCCTTGAGAACTTTTCACCCAGTGTCTCCCAGATTCCTTAAAACCATTAAACCTTAAACCTATTTCTTCTACCTCATGGTTTACTGTAAACATTTTAGACAACAAATAGAGTCTGCTAGATGTTATCCTCTTTATCTGGATTGCATGAATTATAGAATAAATCAGTTTCAAAGTCACCTCTAGAGATCATCTAACTCTATCATATCACTCGGGGCTTTCTCCAGCTTAGTTTTTAAATTTATCATCATCATTACGTGCTTCAGCCCCCCTAAACAACTTATTGGCCTTCCATTGAACTCTCTCAAGTTTGTCAATGTCTTCCTCATACTGCGGAACCCAAAACTAGACACAACACCTCAGATGCAGCTTTGCAAGTGCTGCGATGAAGAGAACACTCATGTCCCTTTATCTGGCAACTGTGCTGCATACACCCTGATCCTGCTTTGTCACATCCTCTCTTTCTGGTCTCCCAATTGCTCAGTACAATCAATTGAGACAATGTTTTGCAGGAAAGACTTGTCAAAAAAAAAAAAAATCATACAGTAAAATGTGTGTAAATAAGAATCCTATATGATCTAGATCCCAAAGACAGGAAGAGATGGATGTTAAAAAAATATCATTAATTAGAAAAAATAAGCTAACTGACCCTGAAGTTAACAAGAACAGACGAAACTGATGCAGAAGTGCAGGTATATTTCCACTTACACTGTGAACTAGAGGTCACTCTCCCGTTAACAGGGTAGAGATTACTATTAATTATTACATTCTACTTGAAGAAAATTAACAACAAAAAAAGCAATCCATAAAGCAGAGGAGAATAAGAATTTCAATCCATTCAGTATACTTCCAGGCCCCTCAAGAGGAATCCTGTGCCTGAAGAAATTAAATTTTCCTTCAGAACTGCAAAGTACCTCCAGCCCTTCAATGGCACTCCAAGTACAATGCAGACTTGATTGTTCCATAAATAAACAGCTGAGGGAAGGAGTAGAAAAGCAAAGTGAATACGGGGACCTAAATACCTCCTGAGACCTTATGCTCAGTCTCTTGTTGTCACTAATAGATCCTTCACATAATAGTTTTCCAAGAACAAACACAACACCTAGGCAAACATGGTCCTTACTCATCACTAAGATTTATTATGCTATTGATGTTACTGGCAACATCTATTACATAAACTAAAGCCTAATTTTATTTATCCCTTTGTTTTCACAGGGTTCTGAACCCCTTCTTTTTCTTGAAGCTTTGAAGGCTTCAGCCTTTGCCTATCCATCATCTTACAGTGATTTTATACTGGAGACAAAAATTCTTTTACTCTTGTGCATGTCACTTCTCTTTCTCTTATAGGATTTTACATCACTTTTCTCAGCCCAAGGCAAGGATGTAACAAAAAAATAGAAACCAAGCTGTCAGAGAAGGCTTATTTCCATCTGGCGACCTATGGTCACTGTTATAACCTCTAGAAAAATGGGATAACATCCATATTTTAATATATGCATATAGTAATGGGAACAGAGATCCAATGATGTTGTCAGGCAACCTCGGACTTGCATAGCAGAGGAAAAGGAGATGTGTGCACTTGTTTGAAAATGACTGTGTCACTGGTTTAGGTGCACAAGTAACCCTCTTGACTTTGATGTAATTGCTTGCATGAGAAAAGGAAGACGAGTCTCAGAAACAAAGAGTAGGTGACTCTCCATATGCTTCCCAAGGGATGAGGCTTATTTTTACTACTGCTATAAATTTCCCAAGTTGTATTAAGTGGCACTTAGAAGAAGATCACAGACAGTTTTAATTTGTTAAAATAATGCATATTCAGCTGCTATTTATTTACTCACCTTCCTTAGACAGTACTAAAATAGCTGAGAAATAAGTTCATTAATTTATCACTTGTTATGAAATCTCATTTGTTTTAGTGAGGACAATTATTTATCTTTGTCACTAAGAAGCAAGTGTTTCTAGGTCTCATGGTTGTCCAAATGAAAGCAAGAAACTTCTCGGAACTTACACAACTGTGAGTTAGAGCTGCCTGTTAACGCACTCTCACTAAAATAAGATCAATATTTTAAAAGAAGTAATTAAGAGACCACAAAAGCATAGCATAACCCACAAATTGCTTTACCCCGCATAGGATGTACCCTCGTACATTCATAGACAACACATGGACACAGGAACCCATTCCCAACCTTCTTCTCTCTATCTGTTTACAACCAGAGCTAGGGAAAGATAGCTTTTATTTTCAGTTTTCACGGTGAACGGAGAAATTGACTGGGATTAACATCCCAACTGCCAATCCAGGAGATAGGCTAAGTGTAATTGCATGATTGTCCCAAATCATGGGGACTTGACATAATTGTTTTCTTCTTATTTTGTTATCTTCAAAAGGAAAGACGACTCCTTAGCCAAGTGTTTTCTACTGATAAGTTCACAGCATACAACTAAGAAATTTTCCTTTGCAAGATCCAGGCTTTTCTGAAGTTATGTCTTTTGTTGCATAGTGGACCATTTCTAAACAAAACTTTCAACAAGGTCAAACTTTTCTATAAGCACTGTGTTCCCTGTGCAGGGTTTACATGTGAAGGGAAAACAACACCTTATTCACTTCCTCCCTGCACATTAAAGACTATATTCCACCACACAGGCACATTTTCCTCATTTGCTGTTCTATGTAAGAAGTCAAGAAGAAAAAAAACCACTGCATCCTAGAAATGTGCACTTCTTCCCATCCCCAAAAGTCAGACCTGATGTGACCTCTACCTGCCCAAGAACATTTGAGTTATACCTTAGAGATCCGTTTGCCATTACTCTTGTGATACATTTCAAAGCCAATGCTTTCTGCTAATATACTAACATTTCCATTACAAGGGTTTGTATAAATAAGACTAGTAATTAACTGTAAAAAACCTGAGGAGACCCATTAGTATCAATCTCTTGTTTCATTTTTTCTTTGTTGTATTTCCCCCTTGGCCAAGGCTCATATGCAAAAACATTGGGACAACGTGTTGTCTTTCATGCTGGCAAAGTGAAAAGTTTCTGATGTTTTCTCTTATTTATATTACAAATGGATTTCCATTTTGCTTTCAGCAAACAATTTGCTTCCCTAATAGAAATAAGCAAACATTTGTTTAGTTTTTTAATACACTTGAAAAGAGTTCTTTATATACATGTTTCTAGAGGAAAGTTAGTGGAAGTAAAATACATTTGCTATTTCAATCTCTAGCAGATTTTAGGTTTCAGAGCTTAAGGCAGATGGCCTAGCTTTCCAAGTGACCTCAATGAGCTAAAACTTCATATTCCTCAAAGCCTTGTGCTCAGTGACAAAAAGGAAGTTTTGCAGTAGATCTTCATACCTGATAGAAGGAATTTCTGATAACCTTGATGCATTCATATGTGATAGACTGTGAGTTGGAAGTCAGCTTTTCAAGCTTCAGAACATGTCTGTGGATACTTATACATGGAGAGTATGAACTGGCTCTCCCATCTACCTTCCAGATCTGTCCATGTGAGCCACCAGCCTCCTGGACAGTGACCAACCAGTGTACTAGATAGAGGTGTTAGGTATGAGGATCACTCAAATTAGCAATGACTTAAAACCTGCCAGGAACTAAAAATAATAACCCTTTATTTTAATCAGGTTCTGCATCTTTCCACCATGTGAACATGTCTGTAAAGGTACTGGATGAACAGGAAAATTACAAAGAGTTTGTGGAAATATTTCATATTGTTAGTTATGTGAGTAGCCCATACACCCACTATTCTCATCAAGTCAGCAACAATAATAGTCATCTCCTAGTTATGTCTGGACATATCAAGTATTCTCAGTGCATTTAGAGTGATCATCCTCATATACTGCTTGGAATTAATGCTTTACAGAGAACTTTCTAAATTCTTTCGCATTTAGCGAGCTTGTTTTACTGACAACATTTGTCATATACTGCAAAGAAAGCCCTAATATCAAAGGATCTATAGGCTGTTTTACTACCCTTCTATTTCCTCCAGCCTTTCAGAGTTTATTGCACATTGAAGCCTACACAAGTGACAGTTATCTGATAGCAAGGAAGAGTTAAGATTATAAAGTCAACCAAAGAACCACAACTCTCCTGCTCTGTATTCCTGCTACAAGGTAGGAGTAAACAAGCTAAGAAGGTCAGTAAGCTGTAAAAAGGTGATGCACAGTAACCTTTGCCAAACCAAATCCTGCACTTTATGCCTGACCTGTGAGAAACATCAAACACAGTGATGGCAATTATTTGACCTTCAACTTTAAGCAACAGAAGTAGCCTTGAGTTCTGGTTATGATTGAGCACATGCAGTCGTCACACGTTTGCTTCCACCACTTTATAGGCAGCATCTTATCAGAAAGTTTGATTGCAGCCCTAATGAAACTTTAACTATCTCATTTACTTATGATCGAGTTATTTACTCTACAAAATTCATTGGTTTGAAGCATGGAGGATAAAATTACGCAGTCGCACATTCACTGCTTAATTTCTGGATCAGGGCTTCACATTGTATATACACTGTAGTATAAAAGCATTATACTGAGTATTGTATAGCACCACAATAGTGCCTCAAGCCACTTTTTTAAAGCCCTTCTAATGACTTGCTTCATTGCTGTCACATAAATTGATCAAGCCAAATAACATTTCCAAACACAAAGCATGAAACAAAAGATCTTATGTTGAGAGGAGGTGACCCACACTATCTACTGTCCAACCTGGTACACATGCTACTTTAAGCAGTATGTCATATGTATTTTTGTTTTATATATAAAAATAAGCCAGGCCTAAACTGTGTTCCTCTAGGTTTTATCAGCTTAAATCCAGGGTTGCCTGCAAAAGGATCTAAACAAAGAAGAATGGACATTGTAAGAGCTTATTTCCTCCATTTGCCCAAATGAGATGCTTGTTTGCACATCAGTGATTCAGCATAGTTTCTTCAGATTTCTGTAAAGTACTCGCTCAGGATCATTCACCTCTAATGTATTATTTATTTAAATGAAAATTGCACTTAATGGAGTTTGGATTACTTGGCAAAAAAATCTCACTGTGAAGCCCTCTTTCATGTGAAGAGCGCCTTCTTCTCACAGGGAGCCTTGCTGACTTTATTTGTGACTGCCACCACAAATAAGTTTCTACAACATGGCCTTCATCTACAATCACTGATAGACCATCACTTCCATAACATCTTCCTGGATTGTTGACCAAGTGGAACATTAGGTCTAGTCCAGCTCCCTACACACTAGTGGCTGTAGAGTTTCTTTCTACTTAGTCCATATTTCTACCTTTGTTGGATGAATGTCAAACGACCGAGTTTACCAGCACAACTAGTTGGAATCAATCAGTGAGTAGATGGTGCCTTTTCTTCTGTTCCTAAGAGGAGGGAATTTGTGTAGAAAAGCAGATAAGGGACAGATATATTGTTTTAAGAGAGGAAGGTGCCACATGCTAATACTCCCGATAGTAATGTCAGGTTTCATTCGATCTTTTTAGAGAAGTGTTGTCTCCTCATTGCAGTTTCTTTGCCCCCTAAAAGTTACATGAATAGCATGAAAGAAGGAGGCTGAGACAGTGACTCTGGGAACCCGAGCTCATGAAAGCTTGGGAGAATCCAGACAGTGTAAGTGGTCCATGACCAGTGTTAGCAGTTCTCTCTTCTCTCCCAGGGGTGGTGTTCTATCCATTATCTCCGACCACCCGTGGCACACAGCAAGAGAGCAGGCCATGCCTTTGAATTGGGGCAAGTGTTTTGACAGTGCATGAAAATGGTTTGGCCATTACTACAGATATGAGTCCACTCTCCAACGAGCAACTCCAAGTGCGAATTTCTTAGTGGTTGAACTGATGAGCAAACTGTGCACTAACAAGCAGGAAACAAATAGGCCTTACCTTACATTTTTAGCAGAAAATCCTGTCCTTTGCACAAAGCATCAGAGAATAGTTAAACAGAAACACTAAACTAAGTATTAGTAAACAATAATTATCTGGCCTGTCTGCAAATCAAACCACCAATTGTGTACTTCTATGCCTTATAGTCACACCGTGTTTAGCTGCTAAAGGGGGAAACAGCAGTTTATCATGACAACACACTGCTGTGTGAACAGGATTTGTCAGCTAATGAACCCTTCTTCAAGGAGCCTAGAGGCTGAGGGAATGCAAGCACTGCATAAGGAAGGAGAGGAATAAAAGAATCAAGAATTTAAATGCATCAGTTTATCAATATTTACATTTTTTGCAATGCCAGACAAGTACCTTTCTTTCAGGTAAAATACAGTCACAACTAATTTCCCATCCTTCCCAATGAATTCAGCATCAAAAAAATTAAACCAGTTCCATCTTTCTGGAAAGAGATGTTTTAATATGTTTTCTGTCTGAACAGAAAATTAACAGCAGACTTGTACTTTTTAACCAAGAACTTTAGAACATGCTTTGTTCGAAGTCTGAAATCAGTTTCCCTGATGTGTTTTTCTTTCCACACACTCTTCGCAAGAGAGAGAAGAGAAATAGCCTCGTAGTAAACCTTAACGCATACACATGATCTAGCTCTGCATGTAAACAAATGTGTTTTTCTAGTATGACCATGTGATTTCAACTCTTATTTACCAGAAATTTAAACACAAAACCAGAAAAGAAAGACACGCAAGAGAAGTTTTTAAGTTACTCACTGCAAGAAAAGCCTGAGTCAAGGAAACATAGATCTTAGTCAGAACTCCCACATGCAGACTCGTAAATGATGGTTACAAATATTAAGTAATAAATATCCTTGAGTAATCCTGGGTAGGAGGAAATTTTTTATTAATTTGCTAAGTCTGTTATGAACTGGTTCCACTTCATGTTGCAAACAACTGATCTGGTATGGCAGATCCAAAAAAAGAAAAAAAAAATCCAGAACAAAAAAAAACCCCCAAGAACAATAAACAAAAATCAAGGAAATAACCACAATGTTCCCTATCCCCCCTCTCCCCTGCAGTTCCCAGTGTCATAGTCATAACACATTGCTCCAAGTTTTTCCCCTCATAGCCTGCATCCTAAAACCAATTTCAAGAAAGACGATTCTCATATCTCCCTCCCTACTTTGTACTCATAATCTCCCAAATTAGTTAAATAAATTAAGTCTAATTCCACTCCCACTCTCCACGCTTCAAGGAACAGAAGTGAAATTTACTGCTACTTCAGCCTTGCAGGTCCTACCTCTTCTTGTACAGTACTTCACTCGTCTCTAGTCCTTGAGATCTATGGGGTGGGAATTGTGTTAGTCCCTGATCATTTTGGATCAATCACCCAGGTGCCCTGCTCTTGACCGTCTTTGACAGTCCTGTGATTAATTGGGTTTTTTTCCACACAAAGTACTGTGATACACAGACTAGACATTAGTCCTTCCAGATTTAAGGACAAAGGCTCAGAGCTACCTATAATATAAAATCTGCTCAGTTCTGAAGGGAGGAGTATCTGAAGAAATAAAGTGCAGAGGTCACCATAACTTAAATAGCTGTCTAACTTGACAGTTGACAACAAATATTTCCTTCATTCAGTCCAAGTAATTTGTTTTTGCCTTCTACAGCACTATGCACAAGTTGACCCTGTCAGCTACTTGGAACCAACCCCATCACTGCAGCTCAGCATTTCCCAAAGGAAACTCCTCTCCAGCTCTAACAGAGCACTTAGTTTCCTCCCCACGTACACCTTCATCATTTGTACTGAGCATCTCCAGCACTTGCTGAAGTTTTCATTTGAAATTTCATTAACTGCCCTCAGAATTTTATCCAGTTTAACCTACAATCCAGATAATCTTCTGATCAAGGTCATCAGCATTTTTTTGACAATCTACCAACTGTTCTTGTAATTTCAAGGTTACTCAAGCTGAGCAAAGTAACGCATCTGTTGTTCACAATAGCCACATTTTTAAGAGCTGAAGCCCCATAGGAACCCTGACACAACTTGTTTCTTTCTCTGACCAGAAACCTGCCTCAAAGCAACAGCCATTTCTTCCAGTCCACCATCTTTCTGCAGACAAATATTTTTTCCAGTATTACTTCCCCTTAAATATAACACAGTAAAAAGTGATGACTACTACATAATGCAAGTGGTAACTGTTTTCTTGTGGTTGAGAGATCATGACCATTTCCCTTGACAGAAAAAAATGTTTAACAATGCTGGCAAATTCTCCAAGATCCACTCGTTTTATCCATTTGCCAATTGACCCTACCAGCTTGTGGTGTGACCACAAAAGCAGTTTTATGCTATGGATATTGACTGTAGCTTCCTTCCTTCATTCATTTATTAATTTATTTTAAGAAGCTCATGTTTGTGAGCACTGGGTAAAACAGTATGTTTCTCTGCAAATCCTAATTAAAGCTGTAGCTTGGAGACAGTGGTAATCTGGATGAAATGCAAGCACGTAGAGGCAACTGATGAGATACTTATACAGTGAACACCAAACAGATCCATGCTTCAGACTTTCCCTGTTCATCTCTGTTCATTCTACAATTCACTACGTGTTTACAAATAATTGTCCGTTTTGATCCTCCGTATCATTATATTGACTATTATATTGACTATGGATGCAGCTTCACAGAATTTAGCAGTTTTAACTCTTCCTTTTTGAAAACACTGGAGAAAGATAATTAGCTTTTAAAAAAATTTATATTTTTTAAAAACCAGTCCAATTCCTATTACAATTAGGAAACTCAGCAAGAACCTCAGCTATCCTAGCACAGCAACACTCACTCCAGCATTAATTTATTCTACTGCCATGATTCTACTTCTTACACTTCTTGCTCTATAATTTAAAACATCCTCCCTCCACCTCAATCAGACATCAGAACACTATCCCCTTACAAAACTATCTTTAGTCTGTCAAGGATCTATTCACCTGCCTTCTTCCACCCAGTTGTTCTCAATGACTGCAAACTGAAGTATTGTGACTTTGTTTTACATATTTAAACTATTTTCCTGGTGGCATCATAAGAGGTAAGAGAGGAATTTTCTATATTTTACATTGAAGCTATGATTAATTTAAAAACCACAGTAGTGATTCTAGAAACATTTTTCCTTTATCAGAGTGAGTGCTGTAGACACCAACTAGAATGCATGGTCGTGTCCTCTCTTCTTGGTTCTATGTATCCTGTATTTAGGAAAACTACTTTCACAGGAAGGACTACAAATGTATCCAGATAGAGAGCTCTGGGAAACACACACAAGAAGTGACAGATATGGCTTTTAATTTCTGAGTGGGAGAGCAACACTTTGAAAGCCTTCTCATTTCCTAGGCCAGTACTTTATAAGCAAGTCTCTTTTAAAAATTCCCTTGTATCCTTCTGGTCATATTATTTTAAGAGTAAAAGTGCCTCCATTGTATTTTGTCATGAATCTCTAGGCTGGGAGGATGTGAAACAGACCTAGAGGAAGCCTACCAGATCAGGCTTGGCAGTAGTCTAGGGGTTACCACTTCTCATTTTTAAATTTCATTTGGACTTTGATGGGAGAAAGGTACTCAGTTGTTCAGGTTTGGCCACATCTGCATTTGAAAATGCCTGATGGGTGTTTGGGGTCAACCAACGACAACTTTTGCAAGCTCTCAGATGTCTCCCGTGGAAGGCAATGTCTGACAATGAGCAACAGATTTGGATTCAGAGAATAGATTTTGCTCATGTCCTGATCTCAGTCTCCAAGTTGTCTCTTTCCCTGAGCATGTTTCAGTAATGTTCACTTCCCCTACCTCAGTACACTTCTAGGTCAAGTATTTGGTTAATTTGATGAAAATCAAGTAAAATCAAGTGTGTGGATCTTCATTCTCCTGTCACAGGAGGAGTGATTACTGACCCAATCAATCTTGGTTATGACACTTCTACAGTGCATATCCAAAATGCCCATGTGATTCTATTACTTCATGATTGGCTTAGATCACCCTAAATTGCTCTTTCTTCTCAGTGCCTATGCATTTTGAATAAATTGCCTAGAACTGTAAAATATTTGGCTTTTTTATAGCTAAACTATGCATAGTTTTCCTTCCAGACTAACAAGTCCTTCCCAACCCCACATCTCTTTTCCAGGACACCCTATAACTTTTTTCACAGATGCAAGCACATTAGCTTAGTCCCACAGGAACACATGGTGCAGAAAACCGTCATTCCTCTCTGATCTGACATACTGGCAGATAGCAGGGGAGAAATCAAATGAAAAATTATGTGAAGGAGATGCATAGCAGATGTTCTAGTTGCATGTGAGGCTGATTAACTATAACAGTTCATCAGCTTTCCCTTTTAATTTCCATTTTATTTCTAGTCACCTGGACTGGCACAGACAACCCAAATTCTAAGGCTTGTATCTTTTCCCCACATCTCCTTTCACTGCCCTCGTTTCAGTGCAGCATCTAAAGGTAAGTCAGTAGCACTAAAACAGGGCATGAGACAAGTAAAAGTAATAAGAATTGCAATTCTAACTCCACAACTACTAGAGAGTAATTCTGTGACCCCACTTCATTCATTACCTTCCACAAGTTTCCAGGAGCTGAGATCCTGCTTCTCGAATGCATAAATAGAAATGGTTTGCCTTGGGAACTAGCAGAGTTCTTTGAAACAGTGTTTAGAGGGAAATAGAAACAAATGATCAGATCAGAATTGAAATGTAAGTAAAATATACTACTTTTCAGCTCTGATTTCAGAAAGCAGAGAATGCATTCAGCTCCCATGTCTCTCAGTTCCTGCCCTGTATGGGCCAGCTCAGACTTGAGTAAAATCTTGTACCCTTGTAAGAGAATGGGTTCTCTCCTTTTGGTATCCAGCAGTTCAGAATTTCATCCACTTCTTTTGCTGAGTTACAGTAGATTAGTCCTGTGAGGGAACATCCCTTTTCCTTGAAAAAAACAAAACACATTTCTACAAATCCTGAAACTACGCACTAACAGTAGAAAAGAGAAAGAGGAGATTCCCCTCCCTGCTTTATGTCTTTGAGATTCTCATTGAGACTTCAGGTACTTGTTCCCCAGCCAGTTGCATCTAGTCTGAAACTTGTGCAGCCATTGAAATGAGAAATAAAGGGTTACACTATTAAACACTTTTAGGCTAATAGAAGTCATTTTGACCTCTCAGAAAGCAATTTGCTTGTTCTGTAGGTTTGCTTCTCCCAGATGCGCCTAAGCAATATTAAGATGACATTAGGGATCTGGCTTATACACTGTCTCTCAGCCACCTCATGACTACAGTTGCAATGCCTGTGAAGCAACACACAGATTCGAGAAATCCCAACCTGGCTCTCTCTCATTTTAAATAGCTTTTTTTGGTCACTGTTGCTTTGCTTTTTTGATTTATTTTTTTTTTAAGGGGGAAGGGGAGGGGATGATTTTTTTTCAAATTTGCGCAATTGTTGTCTCAACTACAAACATCTTTAGGCTCCAGGCAGCTCTAGGAACAGACAGTAAACTAAGGAAGAAAAGAAGCCTAAATAAGGAAACAATTGTGTTTCACCGACATGACCACAAATTAATGCAGCGTGAGAGCTAAAAAATAATAATTTAAATCAGCCATATTATTTATGCACCATAAACCCAGCAGGGGATTCCACTTTCCCCCTCCCCCTAAGAGCTCTAAGTGAGTCATCTTGAGCAATTTACCATGAAGTAGGCTGACGTTTTATGTAATTCTAGGTTATTTTTTTCCCCTTCAAAGCTTTCTCTGCTGGTTTACATGAATATAAGACTAACTTTATAGTTCCTTGACATGCTAAGCATGACTTTCTGCATCAATTTCTTGATGCTCAAAGCAGCCCTGGTACTTCCTCACTTTACAAAATATTATAAATTTAGTGCAGTAGCTCTTTCAAATAATTCTTGGTAATTCTTAGAACTTACCAGCATGATCTGCTTATGGTAGTATGTTCTGGCTGCTGTTTGAGCTAATGAAAAGAGGGAAGACATCCAAAATGGGGGCAGAGTAACTCAAGCCTAGCACAAAACAGTCATGTTGAAGTTCTGTCTTGCTCCATTTCACTCAGAAGCCATGTGTCTGTCATGGCATATCCTCACATAAAAATGATGCTACCAAATCCAAGTGTCACACACCTGGCTTAAAATAAACAGCTACATCTTTTCTGTTTGTCTCTAGGTTTTTAACTTTTGAAGTAAAGATCATAAAATATGGGGAGCTAGAAACTTTTTTTCCTTATGAAGTTCAAGGTTTGCATATATTTTCCTCTTATTTCCAGAACCTGAGGCTTTCAGGAAAACACTAGTAATCACGAAACTAGGGAAAGAGTTGTCAATACCACAACAGTTATAACTGTTTTATATTTCTCCCTCTCTCACTGCTTAATTTCATCCATATCCTGCCTCAGACAACTGTTCTGTATCCTTCTGCTATTGTCATTTTCAAGAAAAGAAGAAAACCTATTTCTCCTTATATTGCACTGTTTATTTGCTATTCTTTGTGTTCAAACATGTTTTTTTATACATCAGTTCAAACTAAGTGCTCAACCAATAGATGATTTGTGAACATGAATGAATGAAGGAATGCCTTAGGTTCTTTGGGCTAGAGACACTAAGTGTATCAGGTGCTGTGGCATCTATCTGGCCCTCAGGAGCAAAATGTTGCCAGGAACACCTTACAGGGATAACTGCCAGGTGACTTGTTGGTTACCATCCCAAGGAGGTCAGTGGAAAGAATTTCCTAGTAGGCAGACAGCACTACCAGCTGCTAAAGAGGACAGAATGTCTGCTCTCAATTGGAAAAAGAGCCCTCAGAGTGCAGGTCTTACTTCTGAAGTGATGATGAAAACTCGTCAATAAAACCACGATGACTGGGATGACAGATTGACCCAAGACTGAAGATAACAAAACCTAGGATATACAACAACTTTAGAAAAAGGACATTTTTTAAAAAAATATTAATTTTTGGCTTGTATAAGACATTTTCCTTCAGTTGCCATTCTGAAAAAAAAATAATCTGGAAACGTCACCGGAAACGTTACTTTAGTCCCTACGTACTTAAAGCAGTTTTGTTTTCCTTCCCTCTGACTGAAGCAGAACTTCAGAAGTCAGTGTGTCTGACGCAAGAAGAATGAAATACAAATATACATTTACATAGAGTAATTATTTTTCTATGTTTCACTATTGCTTTTTGATACAGATCCCTCTCATTGGTTTTCCCTCACTTCCCTTAACAACCAAACCAAACAAAAGAGGAATTTCAGCACCTGACATATTTTCAACCACATATTTCCACCTCTCCTACTAGCACCTACAGCAAAGATATGTGAATCAACAGTGGAAATGTACTCAAGACAAATACAGTAAAGAGAGCCCTATGAGGAAAGGCAAAACAAAAAAAACCTGGTACTTTTATTTATTTAAAAGGAGAGGATACTGAGTCTCCTGGTCTTTTCTGTGCAATCGTATATGAGAGTTAAAAATTGCCTGCCATTCAAAGGACCAAATACTAACTGTAAACAGGGAGAAAACAGAACCAGCTAAAACTGCGGCAGTAGAGCACTCATGAATTTAAATGCAGTTCTCACGTCTCCCCTTCTCCTTGGTTTACTAAGCAGTTCTCAAAGATGCCTTAAGAGGAGGGTATGAAACCATAAAGGTAAGGCAGCCATGCACAGCCTCAGACATCACCTCGAGCTGTCACTAACATTGCCCTTACACTGCCTGACCACAGTCTCAACTGCCCCAAAAAGGCAATCACAGTTAACTGGTGCTATTTCGATTTATTGAATGAGAAGATAACTATTGCTACATCACTTTAGTGTTAAATCCTCACATCCTTTTAATTCAAGTTAAAATCACTTCTACTTTTACCTGTATCAGTTATCTGACACATCAGACACCCACATTCAACTCTAAGCCACGTTACAGATGTCTTTATACACAAGCTCTAGTGCCTGCCTGTGAGCTAATGTGTTCCATTACTATACATTGCCAATTTGTCTCTGAAGACAGGAATTTATACATTAGTATTTTTAATGATACCCAGGTGTATGACCAAATACACACTTCCATTTGTGACTTACCATTAAGCACACAAACATCATTTCAGTCATGAAGGAGCTAATTAGATCCCCTTATAAAAATCTACCTTTTGTTTATCCTATAATACACAAGTAATAATTTTTGGGATAAATGTTTTGGTACAACTGAGTGCCTCAGAGTTTTAGCCTAAGAGACAACATCTGTGGGACAGAATTTACTGCTTTGTCTTGTTACAGTTTGTAACAACTTGCAGGGAGGTCAGATAGAAAAGGCCAAATGATGAAAGCAAATTCCCCATGTGTTTGAGGAGCACAGAACACTGGTGGGTAGGAATTAACAAGGGTGTTATTGAAGATTTAATTTGGGATTACATTTTAATTAAGATTTCAGACTGCAATACATATGCCTGTATAGGACATACCTCATTCTACAGGTAGATGACCACCCTTTGTCTTCTCTTAATCCCCTGTATTTTTTTCAGTGCTACATCTCCATACCACCCCAGTTTTTCACCACATGAGAAATCATCAGGTACACATAGTTTCTTATTTGAAGCACTGTGTGATGTAAATTGTAAATGAGGTCCAGGGGTTAAACACGCTTAAAAAACTTATTCTCCAAAACAAAAGAAGATGCAATTGTTTAGTGAATAATCATGTTTTATTCTTTGAGACCCTAGGCTGCCTTTCATGATGGGGAAAGTGCAAGAGAATTGATAAAATGCCCTTTTCCTACTGGCATTGTTCAGACATTTGGTGGGAATAAAATTTATTGTAAGCAGAACTCTCTCAACAGAGCTGTCATTGGTTTGCTAACATCCAGTTTGTCAACTGGAATTGAGGAAAGCCATGGTACTTCTGCCAAGAACATACAACAAGCACTGAGCTAAAATTGTCCAAAATGTCCACCCATCGCATGGAGGCTGCTTTTTCCATTCAACACATGGAAGATGGTCCTATTAGTATTAATGTTATTACAACTGGCACACCTAACATTTGAGACCATGCCAACAGTAGAATTGTTCTATTTATCACCCATTTTCCTTTTGGTATGTTCATCAATGAGTCAACAGATTAGTGTTGTCTGCCTTCATCTTCTCTAAAACTGGGGGAGCAAAAATTAAATGAACATCTAACCATAGTGAATTATCCAGTAGTCAATACATTATTTACCCAAATTTTTTACTGTCAGCTTTAAGGGTGGTTAACAAGAACTAACAGAACTTTTCTCTTTCCAAGTACTAATGCAAAGGGTTGAAAGAGAGAGACAACTACAGAAAGCTGTGTCATGTAGGTATTATAAGCAATGTATCCTTAAAATAGTACCTGGAGAGAAAACATAAGAGACAAACACATCAACCTGTCTTGTAAAATTTCAAGCAGAATGTTAGAGAGCAGACACAAGTAGTACCATCTGACCCATCCCACTTTTCTACAATGTATCCTCCAGCCCATAAATCTGTCTTGCTATACAGAAATTTGATGCATAATAAAACAACTTTAATTAACAGAAGAACTCTTTATGACATATTTAATTCCTTTCAATAATTGATTATGCTTTCTTAATTTTTTCAAGCCCATTTTCATATCCCTAAGCAGATGTCTGCCCTCCTTTCTTGGACACAGATCACAATAGCTCAGCCATGAGTTGGAGCTATCTTCCAGCTTTAATATTATAATGCACTCAGCTATAAGAACCCTTACTCAACAGTAATTTGTTGTGTTTATCTTGTATTACACATGTAACAATTTTTCTCTTGAAATTGCTTATTTTTTAAAATAAATTAGTCTTTTCTATCTAGTTGTACAGTGAATATTTACTATTTGTAATATAAATCAGAGAAGTAACAGAAAAATAAAACATCTACTCCACTGTAACTGGACCCTTCAACGAGCACTGTCTTCGTGCCATATCTATGTTTTCCAAACTAGTTAAGGATGAATCTTAGATCCACTGAAATTCAACTTTTATTTAAATGTTAATTTAGGGCACTGATTTCCATGTCTGTAAATCAGGACCAAAACCTCCAAATTGCATTGCAGAAATAAAGAATGAGAAGATGTTCTGAAATATTGATGTGACCTGATCTAGGCTTAAAAGGGACAGAATATCAAAAGATTATTACCTTAGCACTTTGTTACCCTAAATTCAAAGGATCCACAATCACTTATTCTGAAGCAGAACATACTGTTATTTTGCCAGAAAAATATATTCAAAATACTAAATTAAGGTTGAGCTTAATGATAAGTCAAGATGAATTATTCTACTCAATATTTTCCACAGTAATTTTGATTCAGTCAAAGCAAATTAGAGCTGTCTCAAGTGCTTGTCAAAAGATAAATTCAAGCCACTTCAAACATGCAGACCTCATGAATTAAAAAAAATAAGATAAAACAAAACAACCCAAACATTAAATAATGATAACATTCTAATTAACATTTGCCTTCATTTTCAAGCTTGAAAACACACTCCGAGGAAAGTTTGAGTAACTGTCTCTGCCAAAGGACAAGAAGCAGCTCTAACTGCAATCCAGTCTCCAAGAGACAAAAACTTTTGTAGTTCTTTGCTCATGCAAAAGCTGGTTAGAAAGTCACTCCCTCACATTCAGGGCTTGGACTTGAACTTTTGGTGACTAACTAGAACTCTGTAGAGCAAGGACACCAGCTCCTATTTCTTGCAAACCTCATAATCCAATCACATCAGAACATCAGTATTGGATCAATATTTGGAGAAAGCTGAAAACCTTTATAAATATACTCAAGTCACTCTAATGCTCTCGTTGGATTTCAAGAGAAGATTATGTCATCTGTATAAACATTAGCAATATAAATGAAAACAAACGAAATTCCTTTCAGTCCTTCTCACTCAAAATTTTATCTTCGCTTACCTCCGACTCCCTTCTCAAGAAAATTACCAGAAAGCCAGCTGATGTCATTAGTCTATGAGAAAGCTGAGGCAAATGCTCCCCAGGTAGTACACCTGACCTAACAAAACCACACAACTTGCTGAAGACATAGGTAGACAATTCAGTATTGCAGATGCAGTTGTCAGTAGGATTTAACAGTTTGGAGGTAGCACTTTTTGAACGATTTTAAGTGTCTCTGTTGGGCTGAGAGTTGGGTTAGCAAGTACAGATTCAGCCTAGGTCTCTGCAGCTATACTTCAGACTTGTCACCAGACCAAAGGAGGTCTTCAAACAGAGCAGAAATATTTCTTTCCCCGCAAAGTCAGTTCGAAGTCTGATCTGCTTCTTAAAGACTTTCAGGATAATTTTCTAGATTTTGTGCATCAAGTCCAAATTGGAGAGAACAGGAGTAAGGTCAGGCTAATGATCAGAGCAACACAGTGTTTGGAGGAAAAGAATCAAGGTGGACATACTTACAGTAGCAGGATGTCAAACCTTAGCATCAGGGCAGACCTGTCCCAGCCAATCAGATCCAGGGTCTAGTCATCACGAGACCTAGATTAGGATTCAGTTTCTATGCTTCCTTCCTTGGTAAGGGATTTTGCTTTAAGATACCAACCATGAACATATGGTGTTTTCTATTTCCATGACATGCAGGGCCTCAGGCATAAAATGTTAATCTGAAAGATCCAAAATTTTATTACTTCCATTAACAAATGGCTGGAATTTTGATAATGTAGAACAGGGGACTTTTGGCCTCTTATATTCCTTAATAAACCAACAAAAAACATAGCAGTTAAAAGAAGTTATACACAGGATAATTAAATCCAAACACCATTCACTTTACCTGTCACTCTTATTTCTCTGTCCTTATTTTAACTAATAGTCTCTACCTGAACATTTGTCAGTGTGAAATGAGAACAGATTTGTCCTCATTTGTCCTGCCTTGAGAAAAGAAGGCTCAGGGGAGACTTCTCACCATGGTCCAGTGCTTGAAGGGCAGCTACAAAGAAGATGGAGATTCTCTTTTTACAAAGAATCCCATGCAATGAGATGAGTGGTGATGGGTACAAGATACTCCTGGGGAAATTCTGATTGGACACGAGAGGAACATTCATCATACCAGGAATAATCAGCCATTGGAATAATCTCCTCAGGGAAGTGGTGGATTCCTCAACTTTGGACACTTTAAGATTCAGCTGGACAGGATGCTGGTCCATCTTTTCTAGACTGTGCTTTTGCTAAGGAAGGTTGGACCAGATGATTCTTGTGGTCCCTTCCAACCTGTGTTCTAGGAGTTTACGGGTCTATGATTCCACATTATATATATATGTAATGTGAATAATATATATATATATTCATCAGTCATTACAGTGTTGTGCTGCTGATCTACCATGCCTGTCCTAAAATGTCTTTTTCCCCCAAGATTCAAAAAACACCTGTGCAACAGTGAGAAAGACACATTTTCAGTCTCATGGTAATGGTACAGGCAGAGCAAACAGCATGAACACTGTGCTGGATGGAGACATACAAGTCTTCTGGGCCCTGTGTATGTTCAGTTAAAAATATGTTACAGCGGTTCTTTCTTACATACATCAGATTGCTGTGGCAGGGAAGGAGGCATCCTTCTGAAGCACCCATATATTGACCTACAGATTTATTTGTCTTTAAACAGACATACTTCAGGCATTAGTCTCCTATTAACAAGCATCCAAAAGTAGGAGGGTAATTTAACCCTGCCAGAACTGAAGTTATTGCTATAGATACCTTCATTTGAAATGCAGCCATCTTTTGAATGTCTCAGATGTAACAGATGCCAATCTGAAATGTGTTTCAGAGCAGTTGGCTGTAGCCTACAGCCAGTGCATACTTGTAAACTGACTTTCTGTCCCTTATTAATCAATCATTAATCAAAGATAACTGGGCAGGCAATTGACTGCTAGTGCATATTCTGTAGATTTTTCTTTGCCATTGACAAAAGCTGTTTGTTTTGTCAGCTAGGTCCAGCCTGCAGGTTCTCTGTCACAACTCTTTATGTTTAGGGGGCATGTCTAAACCAATTCACAACTTCTACTAGTGTTAAATTCACAATCTTTTTATAAACTCCAAAACATACAGAATATTACAACAGGGAGAGAAAGAGGAGGAAATACCAAAGAGTAAGGGATTTAATGACTGTCTCGTAAAACCTCCAGCAGATTTAGACAAGGTCCCAGATTATCAGTGCAGTGCTTTCGCCACAGAAAGGCCTTCTTCTGTGGGGTATTGTTCCTCTTATGTTATGGTCACAGGAAACAAAGGAGCAAGTGCATTTCCCACATCTTTGTGAGAGTTCCATGTACTTGAGAACCCGCTGAGGTACAAGTAACCCCTGCTAGGATATCCTTGATGAGAGATCACCAGTGATGCAGCTCTTTCATGCCTGGCAAGAAGAAATATGGTCTCAGAGCAGATATTTAAAATTTGCCATGGTTACCAAAGGAACCTGATTATCTTAGAGTTTAAGCAAATACAGGGAGAAGATTATAATGGTGTTCAGACAAAAATCTTAATCTAGGAAGCAAGCCACCATGGACTCTATTTTCAGAGCAGTCTCCCCTGCTGTTCAGTTTCACATATCTTGCACAGCAGAGATACAGAAGCTATCAGTGACATATGATGAAATCCTGTGTTAAAAAATAGCTGCACGACAATAACCATTGTGGGGAGAAAAGAGAAGATCCCTGATACCACAGTGGTGGGTGCAACCTAAGAGAACCCTACTATCCCCAATTATAAAAATAATTTCCTTTAACAGTGCAGGATCCAGCTTGCAGCACTGCTCTTCCAGCACCAAGTCCATCTCCCAAAGCTGACTTTTACTTGATTTGGTAGCTTATTCCTCTGCAGGGATTACCATATCCTTGGAGAATATGAATGTTGGAAAAAAGTCATATATCCAATTTTATTAGAAAGGATTCCTTATTTCTTAAATAAGTGCCAAAAATACATCTGAACAAGTGCTCTAGGAAAGAATGACAACACCTTCAAACATTACTTTTAAAGACTTTCCTTACCCTACTAAAATGCTGATAATTTGGTTAAATATCTACCACACATATGCGGGTCCTCTTCATGGCTTACAAAAAGAATTCCAGATGCCCTCCATATACACTTCTATCTAAATGCTTGTGTTCCCCTCAGCAGCTGGTATAAGAAGCTATATTTTATTTTTGCCTTACAGAGAAGTCGTTGTGCAAGATGACAAAATTTGTGTAGTTGGAGGGGATGCTCATATTTTAACAATACTGAAAGATGCTTGAAAAAGAGTGTATTGCAGCCCTAGCAATTGTCAGACCACATCTCTCAGTCATAGCTCCAACCCTGCTAGAACAGACAGCAGCTAAAGTAGGAAATGTAGTATCTCAGAATAAACTTATTTTCTACTTGAAAGAAGATGATGGGGAATTCACTTATAATGTCTCTTAGTCTGTGTATTATGACAGAAATATTGAATATTTTTTTTGCTTTAAGCAAAGATTGAAATTCAACTAGTGAATTCTCCACAGGTTCTTGCTGGCATCTCAAACAATGAAACACATCCCTTATTGCCACTGCTCTTAATTCCAGTTTCATAAGCTAATAGAGACATAGTATTCTAGGATCAGCTCAAAGAGTATGGTTCTGATTTTAGGTCAAGTAGCCTATATCCTCTTCTCTGGTATAAAGCTGAAAACAAACCAAATGTCTTAGAAGAGTCATGTCCACAGGACTAGAGGGGAATTCTAGAGGCCATCTAGAAAATACTCTTTACTCACAATCAATCAGACACAGATATTACCAAAACAACGAAGACTTCCTATGGAAAAATGTGCCTTCACTCTCTTTACTATTAGAAGGATTTTTTTTAACTTTCAGCCTAGATGCCCTTTGGTGCAATTTACATCCATGAATTGTTGATAGCTTAAAATAGGTAGAACTTCCCATGTTTTTTTCAGCATCCTTTATTTACTTGAGAGCTAGAGTTTCTCTTCTTAAAGCTGAAGGATTCCAATTCCTCCAGTTTTCCCATATGGGCCATTGTTTCTAGATCTCCAATTGTTGTCACCGATGGTTATTCATGTGATCCACATTTTCCTTGAAATGGAGCACCCAAAACTTGACACTACTCTGCTTCAAGTTTTACCACTGTAGAATGATGAAATAATTCTTTTATACATGTCTTGCCAGATATGTTTTCCTCAATACACCCCAGGATATTCACATATTTTCATACAATGCAATTGTCTCATGTTTCTCTTGGAAACCACTATACTCCCTGTCTTCCATTTTTTCACATGGAGCTGCTGGCTACATGGGCATATTTGGCTGACCCGCTGTAGCTCTCTACTCTGGTCCTTGCTGAAGTGAAAAGGTGGGCTGCAATTAATTTTCAATAACATGCCCTTTTTCCAACATACTGAAGATGCCTTCCCTGTTCTGCCTTTTTTTT
>VZRW01001754.1:81653-147287 GCA_013398125.1 Aegotheles bennettii
ATTTTAATGTGTGCCTCCACACATGGTCCCTTCCAGCACCAATGTTATTGCAAAACACTGACCAGAACTGAGTGCAAAGCAGAGCTCTGGAGAACCCCACCTGGGTCATCCTACCATTTTGAATGCATTCTGTTGATAACTCTTCAAAGTACATTATAGGAGCCTTAATCAGCGAGATCACACTCTCTTGCTTGCTTATAAGAAAACAGGGTTCAAGATTTTGCCTGACAAAATCTAAGACTACATCATTGCTTCTATTTGCAAGCTGTGCTGCCTTGTTATAAAGAAAAACTAAATTAGTTCAGGAGAGTTTGTTCTTGGTAAATACACATGGACTGTTCTCTTCAATAGATTATTAAAAGAGAGGTCATATTAAGCAAACCACACACGGTGTAGGCAAAAGGGATCTCACTGTCTTCCAGAGGGTCTTTACTTACTGAGCCCTTCCTCCTTGCCCCTGACAATACCACCTCTTAACCAGGAATAAATCTAACCTTTAAAATTAGACTTTAATCTTAGACTTACTAAAAAAGAATAATTATGCAAGCTGATAAACGGAGTGCCACCTAGTAAAATTTAAGTATGATATCTCCATGTCACTGTACTCAGCTGACACTACTCTTACAGAATTCAGTGGAAGAAATAGAGATGATGGACTATCCTGATATAGGCTCATGGAGAAGATACAGCTTGGGCAATACTTCCATGATCCAATAAAAAAGATTTTACAATCCCCCCCTTTGTTAAATAGCACATCCAAACACAATTCACCCACAAAAGAAACTAATCTATCTCAGTATCCCACCTTTACCAGCAGACTCATTTTTTCCATCGTTTCCAGTAAAAATTGGCTTAATAGTTCAGAGAAGTCTACTGTGGAAAACATTAGGGAACACAGAGTTTCTAATTTATTTAATAGAATTATGTGAATGCTGAAACAGGGACACGATAAACAGATGGGAGCAGGACATATTCAAGAAATTCATGGAAATCACTAGGGATGGGGTGAAAGCCAAGTACACAGAGCAAAGGCTGAATCAGAGATGCCATCATTCAGGGCTGAAGAGAAATCCAACTTCAGAGAGGAACTTGGAGAACTGCAACTCTGGTAAAAACAGAGGTTATCCCAGAGAAATAAGTAGAGAAACTACAGTATTTCAAGTCGTGAAAAGTTGAAGGAAATGCAATATGCCAGCATTTTATAACATGTTTATAGTTGTGAAGAATCAGCTAAAGTTTCTTTAGGCATGCTCAGATAAAGGCAGAAAGAAGTATGCTAGATATTCTAGGATTCTACACAAGGCACTGAAGTTATGTGTAAAGAGCAAAACGCACAAGCTATACATCACAGACATTCCCCCATAGATAAAAAATTTTTACAGTCTACACTTGGACAGAGATCTGAGTTATTTCACTTGTTGAGCAAGTCATTAAAACTCTCAATTATCATAGAATTAGAGTGATCATGCTGCCTTTGCCTCTGAAGACCATGAAATCTAAAGGGCAGAAATGCTTTTCTTTGTTTTTTTTTACAGAAAATCCCATCTTCCCCAGAGATGCCATATCACATTGCACTCATTGCTGTAGTAGCAGATATATGTGGTATTCCAATATCCACTTGCCAACACATCCCTTCAGAGCTGAAGTCCCCTTACTATCAGAGGAAAAAAAAATGAATAGTCCCCTACCCTGCCCCCATAAGGATATAAGTCAAAGCAGGGAAGGTGAATACATATTGGCATGCAGCAGGACCCAGAGAGAAACTGCAGTCAGCACACTTACTCCTTCTAAAGGTACATCTCATACCACAGTCAAAAGGCCTCAACTTTTGAACTCCATGAAAATCCAAAACCAAATGACCTTAAAACAACTTGAGCAGCTTTTTTTCCAATGAGACTTTAAAGGGAAAATATAAAGAGATAAACTCATTTTCCCCTCCTTATCTTTCAAACTATTATCAAAATTAATTTTGCAATCATCTGGTTTTCTACAGTTTGGTTGTAATTTTCTTGCACGTGTTTAAGTTTGCACATATTTTTCCCATTGCAGCTGATTACCAAGGTAATAAATCTTTCTTATTTCATTAAATAAATGAGAAGACATTAGAAAGAAATTGGTGGAAGTGCTGGAAAGATTATAATCAAATTTTAAAAACTGAAGAAGTAGTGAGCTTAATTTTTAAAAATGCCCAATTTTTCACTTAGCTACTCATACAGATTGAATCAAGAATAATTTATTTTTAACATAAGTATGTGTCTTCCAAATATGGGTTTGTATTTCTTCTTCAAATGCATTTCCACTTAAAAATCTAATTTGGCAGGAGGTATGCATCATTTCAGTTTATACTGAATAAAAGCTGCTGAATACAGAATTTCCTGCTGAGCAATGAATATCCTGCAAATTTCATAGTTCTTGTCACTGCCTTCCAAAAATTGTTCCTTGATTGTAAAGGATGCCCCAGTCCTAATATTAGGACAGGACAGAAAAAGAGGCTGTGACTACTTTTCCCCAGAGCTTTAGAAACCTCTCCCAGTTCTGACTTGTGCCAAAATCCTCTAAGTGTAGACTGCTCTATTCCCCTGAAATCTGCCTCTGGAGATAAATGACAGTTTTTACCAATGGTATTATCAACTCATCAGCATTGAAGAGCCTGGCTAAAAATAATGGAATAGCTAATTTTTGTTAATGTTCTTTATCAGCACAAGTTTATGGAAAACATCTTTCTAAATGAAGAGGCTTGATGTTGAGGGGAGGGTGTTCAATTTCTAGAAGGAATGCAAAAGCAGAGTTCTAGGTGTTATTTAACCTGATCTTGTGCATCATTGTTAACTGACTCAAATGATACCAAGAGGCAACAGTATTTCACACCTACAGTTGCTTAAATGCTGGCTGGCAGATCTCCAAGTTTACTGTAAATGGGAAATCTCCACTGGGCATTCATACTTCTGCTGAAGTTTGTCACAGACTTTCAGATTCCTGACAGAGAAAATTAAAAACCTCTTGCTGACAGATTTGTGAAGAGAGATCAAAAGTTATCTGGATATTTCTTCATCTTTGTTATAAGCTGGGCAAAAAGAAATTAAAAGCTTACATTGGCAACATGTAAAGCATACAAATGGAAAGTTCTGCCCACATAATGGCTCCTCTACTGAATAGCCATAATGACAAAAAAGATTTACGAGACTGTAGAAGAGACCTTTGACAGATGAATTCTGCCAAGCACTGCTTTCACAATGTGATGGTCCAACTGTTTAATGCAGTCCTTGAACGTATAACTAAGGGATGGCTAAGAAGACAGGAAATGTTATGGCTCTTCTTTGGTTATGCTAAGAAAATGGTTCAATTCTGTTCCAAAGGTGTATTTTTTGTCTAGTTCCGACATCAGCTGGAGAAAACAATAATATATCAGAGAAGGCTTAGAAATCATCATGAGCTGTTAAAATACTGGGAAGCCTGTCTCATAGCCCTGCCTTTATAACTTATAAAAGGAAATGGCCAGAAATAATTGTATCACAGAATACAACTACCTACATGGGGAACAAAACTTCACTGAAGATTTCTCCAGTATGGCAGACAAAGGTGTAAGAACTTCCAATGCCTGGAGAACACACACAGACACACACAAACCCATTTCTGAAAGAAGTAGTCATATGAAAAAAATTCCAGATTCTCCTAAGTACTATCATCTCTGGAACTGCCATTTCACAGAACGACAGAACTTTGTCAAAAATAATCTCAACATCAGCTGGCCTAACCCCCTGCTCAGGGCAGGATAACTTCAAAGTTAGATCAGATTACTCAAGGCCCTGTCTAGCTGAGTTTTGAATATCTCCAACAATGGAGACTTCACAACCTCTCTGGGTGACATGTCCCACTGTTCGACAGCCCTTAATGAGAATTTCTTTTCCCAGCAACAAATAGGAACTTTCCTTGATGTATTTAATATACTTTCCTGCTTATCCTTTACCATTCACCCCTGAGAAGAATCTGGCTTTGAATTTTCTAGTAAACATTCACCACACTGTTCAAGATGGCACGTATTCCCCCTCAACCTTCTCTTCTTCATGCTTAAGACACCCACTTCCCTCAGCCTCCTCTAGCATGTCACATGTTTCAGCCCCTATATTATCTCATAGCTGAGACTTTGGAATACCTTCAGTTTGTAAATCTCTCTTCACTGGCAGGCTAGGAGTGGGTGGAAATGGAAACATGACTAGAAGCAGCCTCAAAAATGCAGGGTGAAGAAGAACAGCTACAACCCTTAACTTGCTGGCTATGCTCTTTCTAACTGACAAGTATGCTGCAAGCTTCATTGTTGAAAGGACTCACCGATGACTCATGTTCAACCTGCTACTCACTAGGACCCTCTAGATCTTATCCTGCAGGGCTGCTACCTACTCAGCCTGTACTGAGGAATGGGACTGTTCCCCCCTAGATGCAGGACTTGACTCTTGTCTTTGTTAAATTTATCCCATCAGCCAACTCCTCCAGTCTTTTAAGGTCTCTTTGAATGGGAGCTCTGCCCTTCAGCTATCAATGCCTGCCCCCTTACCAGAGCTTGGTGTCATCATTAGTCTTGGGAAGCACTCTTTTCCATCATTCAGGTTGTTGACGAAGACATTAAATAGTGGTGAAACACCACATATAACTTGTTGCCAGCTAGATTTTGAACTACTGACCACTACCTTCTGAGCCCAATTGCCCATCCAGTTTTTCAAGCACTCTGTAGCCCACTAATCTAGTCTGTATCTGCTCAGTTCAGTTATAAGAATTAGGAGATCGTATCAAATGTTCTGCTAACGTCAAAATAAACAACATCTACTGCTCTCCCTTGCCCACGCAGCCATTTCATCAGAAAAGGCAATCCAGATCATCAGGCATTATTTGCCCTTTTTATACCTGTTCTGACAATTCACAATCACCTGCTTATTCTTTATGTGCTTGGAAATGGCTGGATTTGAGTATTCTCAGTTTCTGGCTTTCCTCTTCAGTTTTTCTGCAATAGTAAACATAGCTTGTCCACCTGATAAGCATTTAGCTAGAAGCATTAAAAAAGACTGTTGAAATAATAAACAATTTGAATCTGTTCTTCTGTTCTTCTGACTTCTTCTTTGCTATCCCCTCTGTTATTAGTATCTACCACTTGGTGGGGAAAACTACACAGAAGCAACAATTTGTTTCGTGTATCCAATTAATTCCTCAAGTAAATAAATAAACAAACACCATAGTATTATAGTAAGAAGTGGGGAAACATTCTGTCTACAACTGTTTAGAAAGAATGTTTGATAAATCACTTTTCTGTGTGCAGTTAGAATACAAACCTTCAGGGCAAAGGATTATACCATCTTGTTTTAGTCAAATGTATTCGATATAGCTTCAATGTCCTACTTTATTGGTCCAGTCTTACTCCTAAGCCGTTGTAGTCCTGGAGAGATTTGTAACAGCAATACTAAGGTTGGAATGAATGCAGGATAAATGCAAAGACATGTTTGTAAAAGGAGCGGAAGAAATCACACAGCTAGGATTAAGTGTGACATGAAACAATAAACAGGACAAAATTAACAGTCAAAAAACTGGTAAACAACAAAGACTGCACTGCTCATACCAAGATCACAGCAGGGATGACTCACTAGCTGAAGGCTTGTGCTCATATAACAAGGGAATGACAATACATTTATAGCCCAGTGCCATTTCTCTTCCTATTTTTCAAACAAGCATGCACTCTGTAGCCAGAAGATACCCAAAATAAAAAAACAAAACAGGCAGAGACCTCATCTAAGATTTCTGAATGGTAAAAAAACATACCTCCGAGATGAAATATCATTCCACAGTACTCTTGACTGTCATGGGTATAAAAGGACAGGTTCAGAAACTAGATTATCATTGTCAGTCAGAAGGAGCCTGGATGATGCAGCAAAGGCTCAGTAGCCAACATTCACCCTCCATTTCACACACAAGTAATCCCACTCAGGCTACTTGGACACAGGTGTCTAGGCTTTCACAACTATGAAACGAAAGAGTCAACTTACCCAGAAATAAAAATAACCTTCCCCTTCTCTGGTCCGATTTTTGTTACAATCCAATAGGCTTGTGTCTCTTTCCTCACCCTCACCCAGAACACAATAAATGCTTAGCATGAAGGAATTCATCCATGCTATTGCAGGTACTGTTATAGCACATAGAGAAATTTTTGGTATTCAGGAAAAGCAGAAAATGATTCACACATCACTCCAGTTGTTGCAGGAACTAGTCACTAATAGTCATTTTCTGCTATGAAAATGTTACAGAAATTACAGAGTTTTAAAGTTCAAACTTTAGAGCTATGTGAAGCTACCACTCCCAGATTTAGTCACCATGAATATCCAACCTTTGCCTTCCATACTTTTAGAATGAGAGAGTTTGGATTTTCCTAAATGATGGTGGCCACATCTGTTTAATTTTTATGAAATTACTAACACATTGATCCAGAAAAAGGCTAAAGCATTCATCTTCCCCACATACAGCACCCAGGTCATCTTGTGGTCCAGCCCCCTGAGCCACTCATCATGAGCTACTTTTTTGCCACAATCAAACTTTCTTTTCACTTCTCTGGCTCAGGAAAATGTCCAGTTGGACCTTCCATTCCCCACACTTGATCTGTAAGATACTTGCAGGAAAACACATTTGGATCCATTTTAAAGTCTTCTACTCAGCAAACTGCATGGAAAGTGTTATAAAAGTCAAACCCATCCCTTTCCCTATCATTTGTGGTTTGTATTAACACTTGATAGGTGTGTGGATAAACCCAACACAAAAAGCATCACCTTGTGTAAACAGCATAGGGAAGAAACTCAGTAGCACGTTTGGTTCTGTAATTTCACTCCATACAGAAAAGAAAACAGTCTCTCCTTTTATGAAAGGGAGTTGGCAGGGTCATGAGTTATCCTTTTCCCAATAAGAGGTACCATGTAAAGTAATACTAAAAAATTTAAGTGGTTCACACTCATAAAATCCCAGAGAAACATATTAAGAGGTTAATGCTAACAGCTGCTGTGTGTAGTCAGTTTGTCCAGAACCGAAGCTGATCTTAAAATTCCAGCTTTTTACTGTGCTATTTAGATGCAGCTCATAAGAAAGAGACAGTAAGAAGAGCTGTGCCCTTTCATCATCTGAGGGATCAGTGCATGGCACTGCAGAGAAGTTCAGTAGCTTGCACTGATCAGGAGTCAAATGGCATTACATTGTCCACCTGTCAACTTTCAGCATGACTTTTAGACCTAAGGAAAGGAGAAATACTTTCCTGCCAAGCAGTGTTTCCTCTGCCTCCCAGCAAGCATTAAACATTACATTTTGTAGCTGTCACAGCACTATTTAATTTCATGTAGCTACAAAAATTTGTGTGGAAAATTTGCTACCAGTAGTCTGGAAAAATGATGCTAGAAGAAGACAACAGTACCTACATACCGACAAGAGCAAGACAAAAACATCAGAATAAAGGCACATGTGGAAATCTTTACAAAACCAAGTTGCCAGGTATTTTACAGTGTATACTACAAACACATCAACAGCCTTCAAAGTGCAGGTAAGTTTATGTTATAATATTTATACTTAAAACTCAATTTCCCTTAAGTTTAATGTGTATGGATCTGAATGTCTATAAAAACTGCCTGGGGGATCTGTATTATCTTATGAGGCCATAGTCCACCAAATCTGAGAAGTTCATAGAGTTTTCTAAAAGGTGCAAGACCCGGACATAAACAGAATATATTTTTCTCTGAGGTACAAGGCTGCTTTTGACTGAAAATGCATTAAATTTTTAAAATAAAAGCAATAATTAAAATATAAACAGTCCAATCACCACAGCATCCCACCTGGAATCACAGCAGTCTTGGTTCTAAAATATTTTCACAGAAAACACAGGCTTTTTGAGTTTGTGCAGAACTTGTTCCACACTGACACTTAAGCATATGAGAAAAAGACCATCCATCCATCACCACCTGCAGGCTACAAAGAATTGTGAGGGATGCAGCTGTCTTCTCATCCTTCCCCTACCAAACTGTCAAACTCTGTGACAGTCCCTCCTGTGCCACATTGCTTCCTTGTTACCCCTTCTCCTACCAAAGGGCAGATCACACAGCTACCCTCATGTCTGGGGCACTAATAACCAGTATTACAGCCATTCTCACAGATACCTTAAATGGCTGTTGTTGCACTCCATACACGAGCAGCGAACAGACTGTGGTTCTGTTTGAATGACATCTCTATTAGCAGAACTTAACGGACTAGCACAAAGGAGCTAAATAATGAATCAAGTGGCAGAATTTCACCTGAGAAGCTCGGGAAGAGAACAGGGTGCACTGGCAATTTTCAACAAAGCCCAGTGCAACTGAGGAGGTGCACGGAGATTGAAAGTCTCGTTCTCTAGTTGAAAGTGAAGTAGTGTTGAATTACAACAGTTAATTTGGGGGTGTTCAATCCAAAGCATATTAGAAAAAGGATATTTGTTTAGCTTGTACATCATATGTCTTAACTTGTATGCTTGCAGGGTTGGATACAAACAGCAGTGTGCATTCTGCTATTCTCTCAGGAGAGAGGTTTTCTCAGGATACAGAGGAATTTATAAATATTAGCACATCCAATAAAAGTGAAAAAAAAATCAGATTTTAATGAGAAGTAGCAAGTTTCCTTCCTGAATGGAGGAGCTCAATTTGAGGCACATCTGTAATACATTTGTAATACTGTTTACAGGAAGTTTTCAGTAATTATGAGGATAGGTGAACTACCCAGTATTTCAGTTTGGGGGGGTTTTGTGCAGGTTTGTTTTTGTTGTTTTTTTTAAATCTTTTGCCTGGTGCTAAGAGGTTACAATCAATCCTACCTAATGTCTACAAAGGAAAGGGGGAAAAATGTTTGACATAAAAGAGCAGAAAAGCTAAAACCTAAGCCATAATATCCTGCAGCACTGTACTTCAGAGCTAATCCCATACACTAGCATGCAGTGGCACTCTCATGAGAATCTTGGTCAGATAAAGCTGTTTGGGAAACAGGAAAGATGCAATCTTAATGCTTTAAGTCTGTAAATGCAATGAAAGCCTATAGAATTACCACTTAGTAACAGATACACCAGGCATTACCGTGGGGATAAATCTACCTAACATTAGACTGCCAGCTCCCTGTGAAGGTAATAACCCATTTCTTGAAGGTGTAGCTAAATTGTGATTAATGCTAGAGAAGAATCAAGGCTAAGAGTTGTGGTCATGCTGATACTCCTTCCAAGACTTCTGGACACACAGATAAAAATGACTACTCCCTCATCTTACAGATGGACATTCTCATCCCAATAGCATTGCTTGCTACAGCATGATCAGACCTAACAAAGGTACAGAAAAGCAGAGCCCCTTGCCTGTTTTGTTCATTTTAGTGTCATTTTCTTGGTCTCATCCGGTGCAAATTCAGTTTCTGGCTACTCATCTGAAGGTAGTTTTACTGCTAAAGAAGCACCACCGCATTCATTGCTCTCTGGTTTTCTCTGGATGCTTGCAAAGAGATAGCTTGAGATACACTCTGCTACTCTCAAATACGAGTGCTGTCCCTTTCACAGGATTGAAAGGTCCAATTCTGACTGTGCACCTGTACAATACCATCCAATTTTCAAACAAAAGAGTTTTTCTTCCAGCAAGTAAGCTGCAAGTATTTTATCAGCATTGTCTTTGCTTCTCTGTTGGTATTCTATGAATCTGTAGTGAACTTTTGTCTCCTTAGAAGGACTACACCCATCATACCGTTCTTAGTAGCTCACACAGCTTTTAAATCCTGATCAATTCAACCTCCTTTACAATAAGAAAAATGAAGTACTAAAATTCTTTAATTGTATGAAGGAAAGAGTGTGACTTTACAAATTAGAGAAATAAGGTTTTAAAATAAATGCAACAAATTTTGTTTTGAATAGCCAGAAATGCTTAAAAGACAAAAACAGTTCTCATCCCAGAAAAATGTAACTGACCAAAATGGATGGTTGTTTAAACCAGAATGTATGCCAAGCAGCTAAGGCTCAGTGATGATAAAAATACCTCACAGCTGACACAAAACTGTCCAGATACAATTTATTTAGGAGGAACAGACTCAGTCCAGGGAAAGGAAATGGAAATTAATCAGCATTCGACATAGAGAAAGTACCTAAGTCTCTTCAGTTTAATCAGTGCGTCTCGGGAAAACACCGAGTTGTAGGGGAAGTAGACACAGAAGCTTAGCTGCAAGAAAAGCTTCCTCTAGGAACCTGACCAGCACACACATATGCACCAACAGACCTTAAGAGCTGCTCTTTTTCTGAGCACAGCTTCTTACACTTGCATGGTCAATAGTTCAATACTCAGTCAATACCTGTTCACATGGGGACTCCTGGTCAAACACTAATACTCAAAGTTGCAAGTCCCTGTCAAAAAGCCAAGGACTACTGGCCTTTTCTAAACCTGGGAATGCAAAGACAGCAATGGCTTTGCCAGTAGGGTGGGAAAGAGCAAAACACGCTTGGCAAAGGTCAGCAATTAATCAGTAAAATCATGAGGTAAGATTTTTCTCCCCCAGAAAGCTCTGGCAACAGTCCCGAACAACTACCAAGGCAACCAATTCTCCCACTACATCTACTTTTTACTCACTGTTTGTTGTCTTGAATTAACAGAGTCCAATATTCAGATGTGTTCTCCCTTAATTTCCTAGAGAAATGCTAACTGAGCAGGAAAGTTCCCATGTAACCCAGTTCAAAGTGTTTAAAGCTTTCACAGTTACAGGTAATGACCCCTAACTGTGGCATCTTGCAGCTGTGCAGACAATTGTTTTCTTCAAAACCAGAAAAAGATGGGAGGTGGAAAGGGGAAATTTCTCTCACTCCCTTGAGTTCAAGCTATTCCAGCTCTATGCAAAGATAACTGAAGATTCCATGTTTTATCTCCTTGATACTTAAATTTTAAGAGAATATTGACTGAAAGTCAATAAATGGCTGGGTAACTGAGCTGAACATGAAGCCTGGTGTTTGTATTCATTAACATCCCCACATCCCTGAACCCCTAATGATTCCTCCTTTGCAGATCTTTGACTCTCCAAAACTTCTGAGATGATTGCATGCATTTGTTTCCCCTTCCAGCAAGTCTCCATAGCAGACTAGATGTGTCAACAACTGTCCCAGCCTCCTGAAAAGGCTGTAGAGCACTCCTCACCTGCTCTTCCAGAAGCTGTCCACATTCCCCAGGTGTAAATGAGTAAACCTGGCCGCAGCTGGGTTTTATTACATTACTACAAATGAGCCAGCAGAGTCCCTCCTGTGAACACATAGACAATGTCTCAAAATCAAAGCAGAATTTTGCTGCAACGTACTTGCAAAATTATGTTAATGTTTATATTAAATTCACGTCCAACCAAAAACCAAAACCTAGAGATAGTCTTAAAATGTTTGGTCAGATACAGAAACACTTTAAAAAAAAAAGAACTGAAAGAAAAATGCAGGATGAAGATCTTCGAGATGTGAGTCCCAAGATTACACAATCAAAGTAAAAATGGTGCAGGGAAAGCAGGGACAGACCAGGGGAAGCTGGTAGGAGGGCATGACTCAATTAGTGGCAATAAAGAAAGAATATGTACTGAGCAGCTATTATGACAGATTCAGAGAAAGAAAAGGAAAATGACTGGGAAACAAAACAGTTACTCCTGTTGGGAAAAGTGCAAGTAAGAATATTTCCCTAGAACTATAGATGAAGAACCTGTGGAGAGTGGGGGCCAAGTATTTTGCCTGGTAGATAAAATTGATCTCAATATAGACCACACATAATACGAATAGAGCCGAGTGTTTTCTTGAACCTTTTACATTCAGAATTAGTATTTTGTGGGAAACTAAGAGAGCGGACTGTTCTTTTCTCTGCTCACTTCTTATTTAAATAAAGATGTATCCTTTACATGGAATTCTGCAACCATGGTTGCCATTTCAGAATTGTAGTTTAACTGCATAAATACTAGAGGAAAAACAGCTATGTCTCTTACTGTGTAAAATTAGTTCTCTGTGAGTTATCTCAGATACAGACTAAAAGTCAATGTAGTAGGAAAAAGACTGCTTTGTTCTTAGGTTATCATTCTGTTTCGTATAGAGATGTTATCTATAGGCTTGAAGAAATTTTGGTGCAATTTAAATGTTTAAGCAGTGTTTGGATTCTGTATTAGTTCTCAGCAGACTGAGTAGCCAGAGACTTCTGCTGAGGAAGAGCAGTGTCTTCCAGAAACATAAACAGTGGATCTCTTCCCATAAAAAAGAAATATGTAAGATTGTAAATGAGATATTTGAGCTTTTCTGTTTTAAAGATCCAAGTCCTCCAAAAAGCTGTCTTGTGTCGAATACCAGTTAAAAAAAAATGCACTCACTGTGCCCCAAAGTCCAGATCAGATTCATGTGTGTGTGTGTGTTTGCTCACATAGGGTTCTGAAAGCTGTTGTGCAAACACGTAACTGTTTTATACACATACTGTGGCACATCAATATTTTAGCTGGATTTGTGTTGTTTAGCACACATATTCAAATATCTATGGTCTCATACTGCATACAGTAGACAAATGTTGCTTTTAAAATATAGTATGGGAGAAAATCCAGGAATATGATGTCATAAACAGAGGGATGAGTCTGTTCTGTGCAGGGAGGGGCAGAAAACCAGAAGTTAGACTCATTCATACAACAGAAGGAGCTTGGCTGTTCCCGGAGACGTGTTGCACTTTGTACCTGCTCAGTGGTGAATTTGCAGTCAAGGTATGTGTTTCTGCTTCTCTTTAATATGAAAAGTTCTCATTATTTTAATTCAGTATGGTTTGTTGCTTCTTGGAAACCATTTCTTGAACTCTTAATAGGTTTCTGGTTCAGTGAAAAAAGAACTGATGTTATTAGTGTTCCAGGAACACAGGAGAAAGAAATAATTATTTTCGGTGTGATTTTGTAACTTGTCAGGTTTTGCAGGGTTGTAGCATTTACAGAAAAATGCTTTGTTTTAAAGTACCCCACATATCAAAGACACGGGGCTTTTCACCTGCCACAGATACTATCCAGCGTATGGGCTACTGCAGGATGAGCATTTCTTCTGTTTGGAAGGCATTTCTTATCTCTAATCACACTGTGAGCACTTACTTTTTTATCTCACAAAAGAAAAAAAAAGCAAAAACAAAGTGCAAGCAGCTAACAAAGTTTTCAGCTGAGAAATTACTGACAAAATGTAGGGAGAAACAAGAGGCAATTATTTTCTGTATATATCAATAATTTTCTGTCTATCATTTTGATTGTAAACTTTGTGGGGCAGGAAGTGTGTGTGTGTGTGTGTGTGTGTGTGTACCTCTCTCATCTTCACTGGATTGAATGGCAAAGACTAAACCTTTAAAGCATTTTATTACGTTACAAACAAATAAAGTTTTGGATTACCTTTAAGTGACCTTATCAGCTTCTTTCTAACATCTGTATCTGAATAAAGAAATGCAATAAGAACATGGTTTATAAGATGCTGATTAAAAACAAAGAAAACCTTAGAACTAGGATTGTAATTAGGATCATATGACAAGAAGACCAAAGGTTGAAATATATACTAAACTTTTAGCTATTTATTTTCCATTACTCAGTATCCTAAGCAGCTGTCTTAGCGCAACAGCAGAATAGCCATAAAATCAAAAATGTTCAAGTAGTTTGTCATTTGATTCTTTGCTTTAATACACTGTATGTAATCTTACAGATGTTGTCTCCTAAGAATACATTTTTATCTTGAATAGCTGTACATATTTTCTTAAAGATGCTAAGAGACAGCTATGAAAAAAATCTGGTTTACCAGCAGAGGCTCTAAGATCGAAGCATCAAGATATTGAATAATATCAGTAATGTGATTTTTATCTTGCCTGCTTCTCTCTGAGAATGCATTTCATTAAGAAAGGAGTGAAGAGAAGTGTCTGCATTTCAGGATCATTCATAGACTTTCAAATGTATTTGTCTTGTTTTCAGTGTGAATAGTAAAAACACAAAGAGAAAGGATAACTGTATCCAAGTTAATAAAGACTTTGGAATAGTCAGATCAGAGACACCTCCAGAAAACTTTGTCAGGTTTTCCACTGGCCTCTGTACATGCTAGAACAAGATTTACTGAGTTACTCAGAGCTACCTGAACATTTTGTACAGACAATCCAATAAAAAGCCCTGCCTTTCCTACTGAATAAGAGCCTTCTGAAATAAGGATCTCATCATTACACTGGAACCCAGCTAAAAAAAAGTTCTCATAGCTATTTAATATTTGAAGTCTTTTCTCAAACAGAAAAGAAGAGGAATATGGGAGAATTTTACCACATTCCTTATGAAGACCCAAAAATTCACTGCTTAAGAATAGTCAATATTTCATTTTGTTTTTCTTGGAAAGAAGGGGACAAAAAGCTCTTAGAAACCCAAATCTGACTGGTTTCAAAGTCACAGTAGGAACAAAAATCATATTGCAAATCCAGAAAAACTCATTGGAGATTAGAATTTTGCTTTCAAAACAGATTCCCTCCCAGTAACCAAGTCAACAGCAAAAGTACACGTGAACTCATTAGCAATGCCAATCAATCTAAAGTTATAAAAAAACCCCTGAGAATAAATGCCATTTAGCTAAAAGCTCCACTTTTCTTTAAAAGTTACACATAAGCCAGCCTTGTTTTATTGTCACTCATGTTTTTTTAAAACTCTTTCTTAATACTCCATACATTTGAGTTTCCACTCCCTTATCTAAAGGTTTATCCTCCTTCTTGAATTTAGCATACTTCAAATTTTCCACATACTGAGCTGAAAAGTTATGTCCCTACCTGACTGATACACAACTTTGAACAAACATGATGCTTTAAAGTGGAGACAAAAGTTTTCTTTATCCACTCCTCTATAACCGGAGTAACTCCGGTTGATTGGGCAGCTCATAAAGAATCACACCCTACAGTACACACCTCCACAGAATCACCGTATGAAGAATCACACTCTACAGTACAGTCTTTGGGTATGGAATCACAAATCCTGCAGCTGGCAGGCAGCTGACTGAACCAGCTCCTCCCCTCAGCTGGGTGCCTCTCTCAGCAAGAATGCACCACCAGTGATGGAGAGAGGAGAGGGCATCCCTGTACCATGACAGACCCAAGGAAGGTAGGATCAACTGCAATGGGAAAACACAGAGGATGAGAGCAACACTTTAAATTTGGGCTCTGAAGGCTGCTGTCTTCACACAGACAAAGTTGCACCTTCTAACGATGACCACAGTGGTGGTATATCACTTGTTTAGAAGTAATGCTAGTACACTGGAGCTGGGGAACCCCGGTCACAGTCCAACACCCCACTGGTGAACAGGAACAAATGGGATACAGACCAGAAAAAACAGAAGGAGCAAAGTTGCCTGCTGAAAGTGTGCTATTTTCAGTCTGATGATAAGCAAGTCCAAAGCATGCAGACCTTGTGGCAAAGCTGTTACATCAAACTTCAATAAAATGCTTCAGCACTCTTGATGTTCCCTTGGAGTGGTGGATTTGACTTACTTTTGCTGCTGTGCTGTATTTACCTCCCCTAAATGTTAACTCCTCAGCTTAATTCAGCAAGGGTGGGACGGTTTTTGTGATCCCTGCACACAAATATGGTCATTCAGGTTTGCAGATCGACTAGTGCTGAGCTTTGCAGTATGAGGTATGCCATCGTGGTGACAGTGCAGCAAACAAAGGCAGACTTCAGGCTAGAGCTAATTTGCAGAGAACAGAGCTCTCAAAATGCAGAAATCTCTTTCTCCCACTCACGTTATCTGAGATTACAGATAAACTCAACAAAAAAAAGAGAGTAAACAGTGGTTAGAGGTCCAGGTCTTTTTGACATTAGCAGGATTTATACATGCATGCCCAGAGGCAGAACTGGCCATAGCTGGTTTTCCTCCTGCTGTGTTCCTGCTATGGCAGAAGGGAGTACACTGCAGGCAAGCTGTTTGGGACCTGCACCCCTGTGTCTCTGGAGGTGCTCGGTCCCTTTACCATGGCTATACGATTTCCTATCAGCTGTCTGACTGACTGAAAGGCTGCTGCTCTGAAGTGTCATAGGGTACAAAAGAAGGGCAGCAGGTTCCTCGACAGAAAGGCAGTTTGAGCCCTCTGCCCACATGCATGGAGCAAGGCCATAACCCAATCCACTTTCCTGATGTGAAGGGTAAACTGCCTGCAGATACTGGGCAGGCCAGTAAACTGGAAGTGTTTCATCAGGTCCCCTGAGGATTTTTACAAAGAGTAACTGCAAAGCCTTCATAATTCAAAGGTGGAACCTGATCCTTAAAGTAGGAAGACAGAAATATTGCATTATACGTCACTAGGTTTTAGCTCAGGTTTGCATGCACCTCCCATCTCCTTCTCCCTATAACAAGCTATTTCCTACAGTCTCTGTGTTACTTTTGTCTCCTACTTAGATTACAAACTCCTTGAGCCAAAGCCTGTCCCTATGCTTGCATGGCTTTTGCATACTGATTATCACTGAAGCCTCTGGTCATCAGTATAACACAGACAGTATGGCAATATCTGAGGAGCTGCGCTCTGGGTCCTACCTGCTAGATCGGGGCTAACAGCACACCAAGCAAACCACCAGATGAAGGGACATAAAAAGTGATACAGTTAACTACACAGGCCAGATCCTCAGGGGGACTGAATGCTCACAGTGTCATCCACTTCTGCAGAGTAATGACAGTTTATAGCAGATGAGGTCTTACAGATCTGTCAGCAGAGATGAGTGATCTGTTCACGGCTAACCTGCTTGCCAGTCATGATAGTGTAGCCACATCCTTTTTCTGGCTTCTTTTTCTGGAGGGAAAGGTCTGTGAAAAGCTTGTTGCCCGAGCTCTGAAACCAGGAGACAGAGAGAAATCTATGCAGTGGGTGTTCCTTCAACCACTGCAACAGGTAACTTTTCTGTGGGACAGAAAATACCCTTCAAGTTAAATTTTAGCCCTTGTAAATATACAGTCTGAGCTCTATGCTGAACTTCAACCAATGAATCTTGCAACCAGTTCTAGTGTCATCAGGTTATTTATTAAAATGGTCTCATCTCGATCTGTGATATCTGACCTCAAGGATGGATTTCTTACTTATTTCCTTAGACAGAGTCATCTAAATCAAACCCTTCAGACACTGTGTTTGTACTCTGGAGAGCCCTCCCACATAGTCCTCCTGCAGGATCCCTCTTTACCAGCTCTAGACCAGCTCACATATGGCTGATCTTGGCATCATTCAGAAAGTTTTGCTGTTCCTCGTACTTCCAGCGCTGGCCACTGGAAACACGCAAATCACTTTCTCCCAGAGAAAACAGCAAAAGAGCAGGCAAATGGTTTGTGGCACTAAAAGTGATCAGAAGATGTTTGCTTTGTGGAAATTCTCTTTGTACACACATAGACATATATATAGTCACACATATGTACACCTGTATAGACAAAGACAGATAATTATTAGCATTTTCTCAGAGAGGTGAAATACATGTTCCTTTGCATAATGCTGTTTTCCATGCAGCCCTGTTCTACCCATTACTAGGGGACAATCCTACAAGGGGCCTCCATCATGTCCTTCCTGGTTCCCACACATTTACTTGGTACAAAAAGACCAATAAATATTTTCATCAGACATTTCTGATGTGTTCATCTATTAGGATCAAGACCATTGTGTTTGTTAATTTCTTCTCCCTTGCTTAGGCAAGGATTTGGGTTTTTTTTCTTCTAGTTATTGCCAAAATTTCTAAGTCCTCGGGATATGGGATTAGGCCCCACAGGCAAACAAACAAGTGAAAGCTGTTATCTTCTCACAAGTCTTCATTTTGTGTAGAGATTTACAGTAAGTTAAGTAATGAAGAAGATGGACTAACCATTTACAAGAACAAAGACACTGGTTAAAACTTAAGAGCTTTCTAAATGTCTCCCATCTATTTTTCTGGGTGAGTTGCAAGTTCATTTTCAAAGCAATACTAATCTCGCCTTGTTAAAGTAGTCATAATGAATCAGACATGAATGTAATTCATGAATGGCTGGCATATTGTTCACAGAAGTATTAATTTATAATATATGTGTTTTTTAAAACATCATGTACAGACATGTTGCATAAGAGAACTGTATGTTCTCACCTTCTACTTACATCATTCCTTTGAGAAACTTTTTTTTCCATTCAAAGAGTCCCTTATAGCCACAAAATTCCAGCAAGCTGGCTCAGCAAAAGAGACATTTCCCAGAGCAGAAGGAAGAAGGAAAAATGGAGTGGAATCAGTATTGTATAGGTGTTTCCTGCGATATTTTGGAAATGTAAGACAGCAATTTATTTTCTTCCACAATAGACATAGTTAATCAGCATTCAAATAGTTATTACAGGTCATAACTGTACAGTATGAGGCATCCGGAATTTCATTCTGCTACACTTTGCACCATGTATCACTATAAACAGGTTTACTATATAATCAGTTTCCACTGCTCAGTTGTGTCTGTTGTTAAAAAAATGGCTAAATGGAACCTATTAATAAGGATTAATGGACTCTGGTCAAATAACTTTAAAAAATAAAAGTTGGAATTTAAATACAAATATTAAACCATTTCAAATTTTGGACTATTCTGAAACTAGGTAAAATAAGGACCCAAACTGTAAACTATCCAGTTTTTGTAACACTTTAAATGAAAACCCCTGACAAGACTCCTAAATTTGTTATGTTCCTGACTCAGGCAGGAATCCTTATGCATTGTTTCTGAACTCTTTTCCCTCTTGGGAATTTAAACTCGTCTTTGTCCCTTCTTTCCTTCCTTCCATCCTTCCTTCCTCTCCAGCAGCAGCATTTCTCCTCTGTTTGTTTTCATTAGCAACATTATGCTCTCTTCCAGAAATTGTATCCACTCATTCTTCAACTTGTTCCTGCGTGTTATCCTGCCAGGAACCTTTTCTGCCTGCTGTAGAAAACTGTCGTGTGCAATACAACACAGTGCTTTATGTTCTACAATGATTGCAAAAGTGATGGTACACAAGTCCAAAGCTGACATGGTTAACTTAAATCAGAATGTTTTTCAAAATTAACAAAGCTGCTCAAAAGACAAAATTTCTGTTTCACAGAAAAATTGGGAAGGGCAGAAGGAAGAGGTGAAGTTCCCATCTAGAATTAAAGGATCTTGACATTTTTAACAGAAGCAAGAAACATGGAATGTATGCACACACACAGAGGAGAAATCTGCCTAGGAACGGGTAACACAGTCTAGAGATTTTGAATCAGACATCCTTCTTCTTAAACAAGTGCCTGGGGGATAAACTGCAGTGAGTTGGGTTCTCTCATTCTCTCGTTTTTGGAGCTGATCCACTTTGTAAAGATAATAAATTGTTTAGTTGGCCTGACAGAGCAAGAGTGAATCTGGGTCTCCTGCTAAGATGTGGGAATCAGTATGTCTCCTCTAAAATATTTTCTGTTTTCATGGGGGTTTTTTGATCCTGACATTCTGGAAAGAGCAAATAGGCATACCTTCTTGGTGAACACTAGTGTTCAAAACCTGTGTATATAGAGTGAAAAACAAATTGTCTGCACCAGATTCCAGAAAGGCTCTGACATCTTCTGTTGCTAACAAAGGGATGATAATAAATTAACACACGGTTTAATTTCAGAACACTGGCAAAGCATGAAAGGGCAAAATAAAATTGTAATCCAAACACTGACTGTGTTGGTGCTGTAAATCATACCACTTCTCAGCTGGAGAAGTGTCCTGAATTTTCCAAACCACCCAGTGTTGAAAGCCACATGAATGTTTGTACAACTTAATCACCAAATCCCTGTCAGCATGTATGTGAATGCTTGGTTCTTCCAGTAGAAATATGGTGTAGAACTACTTAGGAATTGTTGTCAATAGAGTTCCCCTGGGTTTTCATCAGAAAAACAGACTACATTTGGATGTATATCGAATTTCATCTGCTGTGACTATCTGCTGTAACTATCGAGGTTACCTGCAGTAATTCTTCAGGAAGTTCACTATAGTTACTCTCTCTCACACACACCCCATTTCCAATATGTGTATTTGGTTTTGAGCTTCCCTCTGTGATATACAGATTGTGGTGATTTTTAAACGTGACCTCTGAAAACTGACCTCTTTCCAATTGCAAATGCTTCATGCACTGGCTAAGTCAGGAGAAGATACATGAAAATGATATGAAATTACTATCCCAGCTGCTTAAGCAACAGCATAGCAGGATGTGTTTGACATAGGAAAGGCAAGGCAAAATGGATCTCTGAAGCTGGTCGTTTAAATGAAGCACATTCCAGATAGACTTCTCTTTGAGAAGAGAACCCAGCAGTGCTCACACTGCTGCACTCTGCTTTTAGTTCTTCTTAGGAACCCGTGTGGTAGAGATGATATCTTGAACAACCTTGATAAGTATCATCTCCTGTGAGTTTTCCCTGCTTGAAATTGAAGCTGTAATTTCAATTGAACATTATACAGTTAATCATACTTTCTCATTTATTCTGCTGTCAGAGCTGAATGCGCTGTTTGAAGGCTGTACCTTTACACAGTGAAGCTGTGTGTATATCCCTTTGGTGGATGGCTTTAAGAGAACACAAGGCAATTTATTGAGAGGACAGATTCTGCCTGTGATGCCCTCTGCACCAAGGACTCCTCTACTTGCACAGAGCCATCATAGAATCATAGAATTATAGAACTGTTTTGGTTGAAAATGACCTTTAAGATTACTAAATCCAAGAATTAACTTAGCTCTACTGAGTCCAATGTTAAACCATGTCCCTAAGTACCATATCTACACATCTTTTAAATACCTCTAGGGATGGTGATTCAACCACCTCCCTGGGCAGCCTGTTTCAGTGCTTGATATCCCATTCAGTGAAGAAGCTTCTTCTAATGTCCAATCTAAACCTTCCCTGGTGCAACTTGAGGCCATTTCCTCTCATCCTATCATTTGTTATTAGGGAGAAAAAACTAACCCCCACCTCACTACAGCCTCCTTTCAAGTAATTGTAGAGAGCGATAAGGTCTCCCCTCAGCCTCCTTTTCTCCACACTAAACAACCCCAGTGCCCTCATATGCTCCTCGTAAGATTTGTTCTCCAAACACTTCACCAGCTTTGTTGCCCTTCCTTGGACTCTCTCCAGCATCTCAATGTCTTTCTTGTAGTGGTGAAGCGTGTGGCTCAGCAACAGCAAAAGCAGTAGTGACCGAACATTTCTAGATACTGTTGGGGATGACTATTTGTAGTTGCAAATACGTTTTGCTGGCATAATATGACGGTTTAAAACATCTTTTGTTTCTGCAAAATGCATCAGAGCTTTTATCAACTCCAGAATAAATTAATCAGCTACCTATGTGACAAGAAATTATGAAAACAGGAGTTGTCAAAGAAACAGCTATTAGACTTTGGGACAGCAAGCAGACAGCCACACATATTACGAGCTTCCAACCTTTGCTTTTGAAGACAGTCAGGCATTTCTCAAAAGCCATACTTATGAAAGTAGGTGGTGAAAATGTGCAGGAAATGATGCATTATTGCAACTACCTTTGACAACAGTGTAAACATGATAATGATCAGAGACACTGGAGATGGCAAATCTCTGCCTTTTTTTCTAAATGGCTGATACAATGTTCTCAAGGTGTTAGAAGTAAAGTGCTTTCAGGGCACGGAGCCAGTTCATCTGAAAGGCAAAGCTCTCCATTAAGTATTTAATGTACAAAGGGAGCAATATTTTGCAAATACCATTTGGCCATTAGACCTTCGTATTTTGCCTTATCATGAGAACTTAGAGCTGTTACCGAGGGAAAAGAGCAGTATTTCAACTGTTAAGAGAAAGAAGTGGCTAAACTGAGCTGAAAAGGAGTAGTAGGAGTAATGCAACAAACCATCCAAGCTTTAGAGGACATCCACATGCACATCAATGAGGGAGTCTCAAGTAGAGATTTGTGCACTGCTGAACAGCTCTTCTGTGCCTTCACTACTGCAAGGAGAATAAAGGAGCATCGGTTACTACATCTTCTTGGGGAACAGAAGGGTTTCAGGACTTACAGTTTTTACCTGTTATTATTCCACCTGTTATTATTCCTGTAATCAAGATATCAAGCAATTTATGTCATTGTCATGCTTCATCAGTGCTCTCCTGTCTTTAACGCTGAGATCAGTCCTGTAACTGTTCAATTAGTTGAACTTCAAGACCAGTGCTGAGAACCTACCCTAGGAACTGTTCCTCCAGACCTCTGAAAAACTGTCATCAGCCAGTTGAAAACGTACTTACTTCTTTTCCAGCTTACCTGGTTTCACCATGGTACTTAGAGTAGTTCTGGTCTATCTGGGTTTCAGGAAAGATTGTTTTCTAAAGCAGGAAATTCTTACTTTAACAAAGGAATATAATCTAGCTGCACAAGCTACTCTTGATAAAATCACTAGCATTTTATTTATCACTGGACACAGGTTACCTTAACTATTCACTGGGCTCAAGGTATCGTTTGCCATTTGATAGATGCATTGTGCTGTTGATATCTTCAGACCTGCCATTTCACATGACATCAGACTCCTGCAATGGATATTAAATGAGTCTGGCAACATTAGTGCACTAAGCTCTTTGAATTTTGGAGGGGTCATGGAGTACAGAAATCCCTTGCCATACAACAGAGAATTCCCATGGCACCTGCAGTGCTCAGAGGAGCACCTCCTTTGACATTACTCCAACCTGGCAAAGCTACATGTCACATCATAAAACTCAGGAGGTTTATAGTCTCTCATTTGCCCTTGTACTTCAGTTAAAAAGTGCAAGTTTTGATCATTCACCTCTGTAGGTAGACACCATGAGTCCCAGAAGAGGGTTGAGTGAGATGCAAGATTTTGGCCCTGGGACAAGACGTAGACCTTTCCAGCAGTCACTGCCACCCGTCAGGGAGCCCTGTGTGGTTCCTGATGCCAAAGCACATTGCTCTCACTCCAAGCAGCACTTTTGCTGCTTCTGTCCTTGTACAAATGTGCAGATAGACTCACCCCTGTCCATCACAATTTGCAAGACAGAGCAACAGTGGAAATATTATCAATCTAGGTTGTGAGCCAGCCAGGCACAGGAATAAATTATGTTAATTTCTCAGCAACAGATTCAATGTTGAGTGCAAATTCTTCAAAGATGAAAAATGTGGGCAAAACATTATCTAATCATTGTCCCTGCTGGCAGGAGGCCTTCAGCTGATGATAGAAACTAGTGAGCTTTGTGAGTCTAAGCAAACCAAGCTTTGGGTTTATTTCACCCATACTACAAACCAAGTGTGTTGTCCTTCTTTACTTATTTCTACCCAGCAACAACCAAGACCCCAGGCAGCACTGTCTTGTAAGGTACATTTCCCTCCTCCTCCACCAATGTGACTTGCAAATTTACAAGGGGCCCTGATGTACATCTGCCATCTTCATCTCTCCATTTTCCTCAGCATCTCCTCTTTCTGTGCCTTTGAGAATGGGAGACACAGCCTGAAAACCAGGCCGAGGGGGAATCTTAAACCAGTGAATTCAGGGATGTATCCTATCCTGGCATGATTTAAAATGCCTGCCTAGTGAAGTAGCAGCACTTCTGTTTATGTTATTGCTGTAAGCTAACTCTTGCCCTCAAAGGCAACAAAGAACTTGAGAAAACGAAGGGAAAACTTGATCCACTTGAAAATTTGACACTCTACCCCTTACTTTACCAAGAATGAAATATAAAATATCATTTTGAACCAAATATGAAGATCAAGTAAACAAAACCCTGAAGAACAGAAGTTGGACATGGCAGCAGATGGATCCCAAGCTCAGTGATATGCTCAGAGCTTTCGGAAAGCAAATACTGTCAAAAAAGCCCAAGATACCACTGTGCAAAACTAGGCTGACCCAGAATGATATATATGGGAAAACACAGAGCACTGATAAGACACAGAGTCAGAAGTGTGATAAACACATGTGTGATAAACACAGACACAGAATCCTAGAATCATCAGGGTTGGAAGAGCACTTAAAGATCACTCAGTCCAACATCTACATCACCACTAAACCATATCACCCAGCACCAGATCCAGACGCCTCTTGAACACCCTATCTCTGAGAAAACAGTCTGTGAGTATCCTAGCCCAAACCTGAACCCTAGGCATGGGCTGAGTCTTGGACCATGATGACCATACATGACTCCCATGAAAAAGTTCTCAAGAAAGAACTCATTTGGGTGACTGTTCTTCACTTCTGCAGTGCCTTTGCAGTTCCACTCCTACCACAGCTCCTAGATTTCTCTCTCTCCTGATCCTAACTCTAACCTAAATGCTGATTCTTGGCTGAGCTTTGTACAATGAGCACTCACAATTGACCTTACATGTTCTCATATAGGCAATGCCAAAAAGAACAGAACGAAGCCGCACCTTGAGTACTGTGTTAAGTTTTGGGCCCTCACTTCAAAAAAGACATTGAGGTGCTGGAGCGTGTCCAGAGAAGGGCAACAAAGCTGGTGAAGGGACTAGAAAATGTGTCTTATGGGGAACGACTGAGGCAGCTGGAGTTGTTCTGTCTGGAGAAGAGGAGGCTCAGGGGGGACCTCATCGCTCTCTACAACTGTCTGAAAGGAGGCTGTAGTGAGGCAGAGGTCAGTCTCTTCTGCTGTGCCAATAGTGAAAGGATGAGAGGAAACATCTTTAAATTGCAGCAGGGGAGATTCAGATTAGACATTACAAAAAATTTTTTCACTGTAAAGGTGACTGGGTATTGGAATAGGTTGCCCAAGGCAGTGGTGGAGTCACTGTCCCTGGAAGTGTTTGAGATGCATCTGGATGTGGCACCAAGTGGTATGGTTTAGTGGTGATGTAGGCAGATGGTTGGACTGGATGATCTTGAAGATCTGTGATTCTGTGATTCTGTGAAAATACCCTGCCAGCCTTGCAGAGTGAGTGTGGGGTCAGTTTTCTCCTGTTTGAATATTTTCCTTCTCACTTGTCATGAGCAAACACACTACAATGCACACAGAAAAATTACAGATTCAGTTGTGACTTTAGTGCATTGTGTGAGGGTAATTTTTGAATTCATCTTCTTTCTCTGCATATGAACTACAAGAGTAAAAGTTGCTGAATAAGTACAGGAAGTTCTACTGTGTTTACTAATCCATCATGTACAAAAAGGAAGGGAAAAGCTACAGTGTTAACATAATAGAAACCTTCAGGAAAACAAAATGTTAAGCCAGTTATTCAGGTCTAAATTTAACTTAAGGAATTGTTGCTGTGAGCATATCACAATGTACAGGTCTTGAATGTATCAAATTTTCAGTACTCGATGGCCTCACAGTTACAGACCTCATTTACTTTTATTGCCAAAAACTGTCAAATATTAACAGAAGCTTTATTGTGAAAAAAAACCAGCTGAGGTATTTACTCTCATATTGCATTCCTTTGTCCAAACTGCACCTTGCTATGATATGCCTCAAAACAGGGATTTTGAATTTTCTGCTATTTATTTGCTTTATACAGCCCTCCCCCCCCCCATTTTTAATGTAACCAAGCTTGATACACCCTTTCTCTGCAAGAGAAGTGTTCTCACCCAGTGCATCACCAGTGGCAGTGCTTTTTTGGGATACATTCTGAAACCCAGGATCTGTGTTTCCCATACAAGAGGAATTACACAGCTCCAAAGAACAGCTAAATGAGCTACCATGTGAAACAAAACCATAATTAAATCTTTATGGCACTTTGAATTAAGAAGTGCCCAATAAGTGGTCCCAAGTTCACCCTCTAGCCCTTGTGCTCACCACTGATTGGGATTAAGTCCTGTAACCTTGCACCAGTTCACCCAATAAATTTTCACATGAAAAAAATTTTACTGAGAGGCTGAATCCACTCACATTTCTAAATTAGTCTCAGTAAAATTGCTGCTAATATGAACAGTACAATAATACATGGCATTTACAAGTATTACAACAGGAATGACAGATGATCAGAGATTTATGGCATTACATTTCCAACTAAATGTGTTTCCCCTCTTCCATACCTCAGAGAAGAAAGAGAAAATGTTTCTGCAATGTAAATAGGTAATTTTAAAAGTTATTTCTTGCTGAACAGTTCTAGATTATGTTGTCTTTGAGATAATTATGAAAGGGTAAAATATGGATGGGTTTTAAGGCAACTTGAGGGATAGTTCTCAGGAATTAGGTAGGTGTTATGAACACATAGATTTTTAGTAGGTCAGAAAGTCAGTAAAAATTAGGACGGAGAGGCAAGTTTGTTTCCCCCCCCTGTTATTTTACCCATAGATTATTACTTTTGTCAGAAAAGAGGCAAAATAGTAAAACAAAAAACCTTTCCCTCTAGTTCATCTTCTTTAGCTGTTGCCAAGGTAGCACAGAGCTTTACACAGCATTTCTATTCTCCCCAAAGACAAGCAGCAGGAATTTTCCTTAAAAAGAGCACTAAGCCAATGTCCAATATATTTAGCACTGCATCATAATCTTACTTATTTCAAATATGGACCCAAGCTTCCTTTATTCTATTTTTCAAACACTTAAAAATCACAAACTTTTATTTTAACTATTTCTTCTGGAAGAAGTCAGCAGCTTCTATTTTTGAGGTCTTAAAACCTTGTCTGTTTTAACAGACTAATTTCCAGGAGACCCTTTTCCTTATCTTCCTTTGCTATAATTCCATATTTCATTTTAGAGCTATAATGCTCTATTTTATAGTCTCTATAATGCTCTATAAAGCCCAAAATTAGCTAGTTTCAGTGTAGTGTTATGCCCCACACCCTCCAATCTTAGTGCTTAGTGCTCTTTGTGCAAAATTGTCCCTGCAGTGTCTGGGGGTGCTTCAGAAACTCCAGGGTATCTCATTTAGCTCCAGAAGACCACACCTCTCAGAGGCCATGTATCATATCCCAGACCCACGCAGTTATTCTAATCAGCCTGCACTTTCCAAAATGCCCATAATCAAGCACCTGAATAGCCTCCCTAACACCTGGCTGCTTCTCTCCCTCAAAATCACAGAATTCTTTTCTCTCTATACACACTAAATACAATCCCTCAGGATTTCTATTGAAAAGAGAGGCAAAACTCCCCCCATTGCTATGCCAGACCAAGTTGTCAATGTATGTAAATTTATATTTTCATTTCCTGTGCATCCCTCCTGCTCCACTGATTTAATGTTTCTGCTTAAGTCTTCCAAATTCTGTCTCTTTCTCTCTCCGAGTTTTGCTTTCTTTTCTAGCCATCTAAAGACATAACTGAAGCAACATAAAGATCAACAAGGTCGATGGAGCAGTACATAGATGTTGAAACACGTCTCCAACAGCCCAGTGCATCACATGGCAGTCCAGATGTAGAAGACTAACTTGGCAATTTTCAGTCACCAACATTGGTCTCTCAACTCTGGACTGTGCAGACTCTGCTCTCCTGGCACTCAAGTTACCTTCTGCTTCCCACTGAAAACCCCAGAAAAGACAAAACAACATTTCTTCAGTTCCTTCTGGGATTTGGAAGTCAGTTTTGTGTCCCAATATTTGAAAAAAAAATATTACTTTAGTAAAAGCCAGTTTCAACGGTGCTTTCAACAAAACATTCATGGCTTCCTAAGGGAACTCAGTGAGCAAGGGCACCTAAATGAGCCAGGAACCTTCAGCGAGCTAGGACACTCGCTGCTGAAATTCAGTTTTTGTTGGTTGGCCTTAATCCAACTGGAAGTTTCAGTTATTAGCACAAGAAGTACAAATTAAGGAATTTAGGATACTCCGGGTTGGAAGGGATCTTGGAAGATCTCTAGTCCAACCTCTTGCTCAAAGCTGGCTCAGCAGTGAAATCAGATGGTGCCAGTCTGGGTTTTATCCAGCTGGGTCTTTCAAACTTCTGAGGTTGACAAGGTGTGATTTAGTGACTGAAGAAACTTGAAGGTCTTGTTGTTCTGATCCTGAAACAGCCCCTAATGTTGAAAATAATTATTTCTTGCTTCAGATTGAATAGAACTATTGTACTAAAACTGCTCTTTCAGAACAGCAGCAACATCAAGCTTTGGTGACGTTTGCAACACTTTGGAGTACATTGTTAGTGGAAAAGTTTCTAAAATATTGACAGCATCAAGTCAGAGGTCAAACATGGACTGTGACTCAAACACCATCACCAAATCTGGACTCAATCAAAACACTGTTCATAATGAGACTGGCCCTTTTCCATATACAAATATCCTGCCTTCAGTATTTCTCTCCAAAACAATTCATATTTTCCTCCTACTACCAGCTCCCACAGAAGTCCAGCTGTTCTGTTCTTCTGCATTTCAGTTATAACTTTTTTTTACACATAGACAATACATTTTGTTAATCATCACAATTATTAAATGGGATATACATAAGCAGCATTGAAAGATAACATCCCAAGTTGTTTAGAAAAGCATGGCTAAAAAGCATAGGATCTTTTAGGAAAAGTATAACACTGGAGAGTCTAAAGTGAGCCCTTTCAAGATTTCCACTTGGAAAAATATGTTATGCAAAATGCTTCATTACACTTGATTTATCTTGTGCTCTTTCCACACCTTTCTTTAGCTGATTGCAATAGACAATATCAGAATTGAGGGACTTCATCTCCAAGGGGAAAACATTAATAACCTCTTCTTGACTTAAACCCATTGTTATTGAAATAACTAAGAGAACAACTTTTTTTTCGTTTTCGTAACATAGTTGATGTAAATTCTCTTAATGAAAACTGCAGAGCAATGACTGTCCTCCAATGGTGTGTTTCAAGTTTACACAGCAAAAGGTCTCACTTTTGAGAGTTAGCTCCTCTGTATCTTTTCTTTATTGCTACAATTTTCTGACAAATTAGTGAGTTGATTTGCATTAAAATTAACTTTTTCTTTTGTTAGGTTATTTTTATCCCAGTCAAGTTGCTCAGTCTGGTTCAACATGAAGCCTCATGAACTGCAAGAGCAGCTGTATGGTGGAAAGGGACAGTGAAGGGTGAATGAAGAACAAGAAATATTTAAGCTAATATTGCCATAAAAAGTGTCCACTGATCTACAACCTCAAATGTGCTAAAGCCCATTAGAGATTAATTCTACAATGACTGGAAATTAAAAATTAAAGCATGGGGTCAGTAAAAGCAGGACACTTAGGAATGTTTCTGACTCTTCCTCTCTCTCTCTACAATAACATATGCCTCCTCAGTAAAAGAGAATTAAAAGGGCATTCTAAGTAACTTTCGGAGCACATTTCAGAAATGCCTCAAGAACCACATAACATTACCTTTTGATGTTCAGCCAAAGATACAATCCCACATTTCTACTAATGTTTAAGGAAAGGGCTTGAGCTAAGGACCAAGGTGGCAGGTCACCAGAAGCCCCATGTCATAGACTTGGTCACATCCTAATTAGCCCCTGCACACTGTTCCTAGACCACAGTAATATGATATAAGTAATTTATTTTAAATATTTTAGGGCTTTCCCTTCTAAAAAAAAGTAATCTAAACCAGACTAATTTCAGGAAAAATACTGCAAATAACCAGGTAGTTTCTGAGCTGCCATTTTCTGTAAATTAATTCCTGTTTATAGTTTTTCTTTAGTCATATAATAAGGGAAAAGCATGGAAGTTGTCAGCATAACCTTAATGACTATTCTCTTAATTACTCGTGAATATCTTATTAAATATATTGTCTACATCCAACCTCAAAGCACAAAATAATGCACTTACTTATAATTCTTTTTGCTGGTTCCCAGCCCACCACTGGCAGAAGGAACAGCTTCTGCTAATTGCATTGCCCAATAGAACTTCTCAGTTCTCAGATGACCTTTTGTTGACCCTCCATTACTATTTCACTTCCTATGTGTTTGTACAGTGTAAAGTGCCAGTATACCCAGAAAGGGAGACTTGAAACTGCTGTTTGCAATTTGTTAGTGGCATCTCCCACAGTCACGAAAGTTGAGCTTTGAGATATTTTAGTGCTTATGAATACCAGCATCTTGATGCCAGGTTTTCCTATAGAGAGATTAATTACAGAAAACATGGCTATCCAAGGTATTTGTTAAGAAATCAGAATATCAAAGATGTCAAAAACATCAGGATAAAAATGAGTTGTAGTTAACAGGGAACATAGGAAGTACGATTCTATAAATATATCAGAAGAGGATCACGAAGGAAAGTCTAGGCCTGTTACCAAAAGGAAAGGGAAACCAGTAATTCAGTGAGTGATGGAAAGTTCAATGATGACTATGCATTAGTCCTCTCAGAAATTAAGATTGTGATCTGATGCTTAAGGTTGTTGATTTGGACAATTCGATTTATGTGAATTGGGAAAGAACATATCAAAGAATATATGGAGGTATGCAAATTGGCAGGATCGTATATAACCCATCCTGGTGTGATTCAGGAATCAGGAGAGGAAATCTTTGCTACCAGTTTTTATGTCTGTGAAACCAAGGAGAGTGGGGACATCACGGAAGCCCAGAGAGGACAAAACACAATAGCTATCTTTAAGAGGCACAGATCACAAGACCCAGGGTTTTACAAATTTATCCATCTTATTTAAATACCTGGAAAACATGACAGCAAAATATTAAATAATCAGTATATCCACACATACAGGATAACAAAGTGATAAGGAACTACCAATATAAATTTGTCAAGAATAAAGATGTGTCAGATTAATCCAATCTGGTCTAATGGGTAAAGCAGAAGCAATAGATCAGACATGTCTGGGTTTAGGTGAGGGTTTTGGTATTGTCTTATATTCTATTATGCTGAAATATGAACAAATAAAGTGGTAGAAAAATGCACTATAGGTGCAAGTGCCCTGCTGTGCCTGGAAGGGCTCAAGCACAAGATTTCTAACTAAAGCATTTACAGCCTGCAGTAGCTGCTTGCACCTGGAAAATGAAAAGAAGATGTAAATCAGAATATTGACAATGCTGCATAGCATGAACTGCAGATGACATTTGCTTCCAGTATAGAATAACTAAACCCATATCCACTGGACCTAAAACCTGCAGATAACCAGTGTCACCAAAAGCATAGGTCACTGGATGGGTGTCTACAGCATGTAATGCTGTGTAATAAAGAGACTCCACCATCCCATTTCCCAGATACTGGTTGAAAACATTCAGAAATCAAAAGGATACAGGTGTCTTAATATTGAGGTGGTGCTAACAATGACAAGATTAATGAAGAGAAAGGATAGAGGATAGGGACATAATCCTGCACTTAGATACGGGCTTGCAAAGCAAAGATTTTGAGAGGATGAACTTGAAGAATGAGAATATTTATGTTACCCAGTTTATGCAAATACTGTCCTTTCCTCAAGTTATGAAGGATTGAAAACGTGCATTGCTGACATTTTGTTCTGTGCCTGTTAGTCTATTTTTAAGCTAAATTGTCTTTCAAGGTTCTCAGTCCCACTTGCCTGTTTTATCCAGTTGGCTTGTCCTGCCTGACACTTCTGCTATAAAGTTTACAGTATAGAGAGTGTCTCCTTTGTACTGTCTTTACTGTACTTAGTAAAATGTAGTCTTCATCTTTGCTTTAGGTTCTCAAGCACTACAGTGCTTAATTAATACTAAGTACACAAAACATGACCACTGCTTTTCAGTAATTTTGCATCCAACAACCAAATGTCTATATGCATATCAAGCACTGAAACTTATCAACCAACAAATTCAGTAACCAGAACACACATGAGAACCTCATCCTTTCAGGAATTACAAATGTGTTCCCTTTTTACTGTCAAGTTACCAGCTGAATCATACGAATGTCTTAATTAAAAAATACATCTGAAAAGCTTCCTATCACACCATAATATAAAGAGTGGTATTTTAAAGACCTGGAAAAAGGCAAACAGTATTTCTGCCACCCATTCCAGAGAGTATATATACAGATCTGGGAAGCCAGTTTTGTATTTGAATGGTACCTCAGCATTCATTATCTCAGAGCACAACAAAAAACACAGATAACATTTTAATGGCACTGAGTGGATGCTGGACACTCAATTTATGTTTGGTTTTAGTAATGTTTAAGTGCATATCAGGTATTTATGCCTGTAAATAGCTTCCTGTAAGACCCTAAGCTGTTTTGACCCATAGAATATTTACAGCACAGCACCTGCTTTTCAGGTCAAGCTCATGCACCCAAGCTCGCTCACTGCAGCCTGACTGCAGGCAGGTATTTGCTTACCTGATGGTCGCCACATTTGCCACACTGCCAGGACACCCACTGTGGACCTATTAAAACCAAGATGCCTCACAAAGGTTCAACCATTTCTCTCTTCTGTCGCTTGCAGAAAGAGATTGTAACACAGAGACATACACAAGGTGAAGCTGAGAAAGCCTCACTGCTTGTAAACACTGATGCTTCCTCCTGCAGATTTCTCAGTGCAATCTAGAGCTGTAAACTAAAAGTCTGTCGTGGCATTCATAACATTTGGGAAAAAATATGGTATAGTGTGGGGAGGAAGGACTACTGAATTCCAGCCAATTCTTGTTTTACAGGAGAGGGTGTGATGTGTGGAGGGACATGCCACAGGACTAGCATCTTAACAATGAGCAACACGAGACTGTCAAGGTTCATCTGTTTAGGAGACTATGGCTATTGATACATGAAGATAAGAAAAGCAAGTAATGATCAGCCTCCTCAAAGAATTAAATAAGACTTGGTGCAGCTTGATTCTAGTGAATAAAGGCTGGTAAAGGTTCTCTTTAGATAACCTGTTGGTTACAATACCTGCTGTTGCTTTATCCTCTGTTTCACCTGCTTAAAACTGATCCATATCAGTTTAGTCTGTGGAACTCTCTGTTAGCATGAAGAGCGAGATTTTCATATCATGTCTCTTGCAGCAATGAGCTTGATGTAGCAATCTCATGTCATGTTTTTCTTTTTCTTTGCGCAGAAATGGTTTCCATCACAACTGAAAATGTTACACAATTTTACAACATCATAGCCACCCAGGACCTCACAGTTACTCCAGTGAATTTCCACAATAATTCAGGAGTGCATCAGCCGAATCAATATGAATGCATTAATTCAGAAATATGGAAATGGCTAGCGGATTTTCAGCCTGGATTCCTCTGGTTTATATTTATTCTGGGAGCAATAGAGAATTCCTTTGTCCTCATCGTCCTGTGTTTCCACAAGAGTCGCTGCACTGTGGCCGAAATTTATCTAGCAAACATGGCATTTGCTGACCTAATGTTAGTCTGTGCTTTACCTTTCTGGGCCATTAATATTTCCAATAATTTTCACTGGCCTTTTGGCCTGTTCCTCTGTAAGGCCGTCAACATAATGAGCAACATGAACTTTTATTCTAGCATTTATTTTCTGACACTAGTGAGCATCGACCGCTATCTGGCCTTGGTGAAGACCATGTCTCTTGGACGGATGCGACGGACTGTGTGTGCCAAATGGAATAGCTTTATAATCTGGACATGTGCATTGCTCATATGTTCACCTACAATGGTGTTCCGAAAGTTACAGTATTATGAGACATGGAACATCACAGCCTGTGGTCTTGTTTACCCAGCCAGCTACTGGGAGCCTGTACAAAACTGCTTGCTGAATATTGTGGGCTTTGTGATCCCACTTTGTATAATTAGCTATTGCACTATGCAAATCATCAAAGCCTTACGAAGTAATGAACTACAAAAACTGAAGTTGGTCCAAACAGAGAGGAGAGCCACCATGCTGGTCCTTGCTGTGCTCTTGCTGTTCATCATTTGCTGGCTTCCATTCCAGATTAGCACGTTCATCGACACAATCCGTTACTTTACATCCACTTTAAAATGCCTGGAAGAAATCAATGACATAGTGACCCAGATAGCTACGTACTGTGCCTTTAGCAACAGCTGCTTGAACCCAGTCTTGTATGTAATTGTCGGGAAGCATTTTCAGAAGAAGGCTGTGGAATTCTACAAGGGCTTGTTCCCAAAGAGGTGCAGAAGATCACAGTCTGTGCAGATGGAAAACTCCCTGGACACTTTAAGAACTTCAATTTCAAGTGAATACCCAAGGAAAAAGTCTGTTCTCCCATTACCAAAGTAGCACAAGTTCTTCATTACAGGAAAAATCATATCTAACATATCAGTCTCCACTAATATCCATCTGCCACTGGTCCACAGAATATACGTGTGGTAGTATTCATCATTTGTGGGAAATCAACAGTTTGATCTTAACAGAAACTCCATACAGAGATCTGCTTCTAATGTTATTCAACACTTTTCATGACTGAATCTTACTTTGTAGAATTCTTACATTTTCATGACTGAATAATATTTGATGCATGTATCATTTGAAATGTTTGTATATCTAAGGTGTACATACATGTACATACAGTTCTCTGAATAGAGCCCCAGTGTATAAGCTATTGTCAGGATTGTGCAACTACTTATGGTACCCATGCAGTTTGTTCAACTAGATTTTTGACAGGAGGGGCCTGTATTTGAGTAAGTTCTGGAAAATGAATCCTGTAGAACTATTATTCAAACTGATTTTTAGGTGTGGCCATCTTCTGGGCTTTTACTTTCTCTGTTCAGTCACCTAAAACTATTTTGTTTATTTGACTGACAAGCTGTGCCTTTCTGCAACTGCTCTGCCTCTGCTAGTTACAGATTCACATCAGCTTGTATGCATGGAAAGTAGCTCAAAAACATAAAGCAGTAGAGGAAGGAAGGCTGCAATCAGCTGCATGAAGTTAGCTGAATTTTCTTTGTAGCAGGAGGTTCTTTACCCCTTCTATACTGGGGTGAAAACATTCACTTACTCCTTTTGACTAGGTGAATGTTATTTATATTGATATTTACACTTCAGCTCAGAAACTTAGTTTTGATATTCACAATGCATAATAAATATTTGTAATGTTATTTAATGGAAACATAAAAACTCAGCAGAAGTGATATAAGTCACAACTAGAAGAAACAGAATATAAAGGAGAGGTTCACCTAACTGCCTCAGAAATATTCCTTAATATAACTTTCCTGTAGGCCCCTTCAGGTACTGGAAGGCCGCTATACGGTCTCCCTGGAGCCTTCTCTTCTCCAGGCTGAACAACCCAAACTTTCTCAGCCTGTCTTCACAGGAGAGGTGCTCCAGCCCTCTGATCATCTTCATGACCCTTGTCTGGACTTGCGCCAACAGGTCCATGTCCTTCTTATGCTGGGGACTCCAGAACTAGACACAGTACGCCAGGTGGGGCCTCATAAGAGTGGAGTAGAGGGGAAGAATCATGTCCCTCAATCTGCTGGTCACGCTTCTTTTGATGCAGTTCAGGATGCAGTTGGTTTTCTAGGCTGCAAGTGCACGCTGCCAGCTAACGTTGATTTTAAACAACACCCTCAAGTCCTTCATCACAGAGTTGTTCTCAATCCATTCTCGACCCAGTCTGTATTTGTGCATGGGATTGCCCCCACCCATGTGTGGGACCCTGCACTTGGCCTTGTTGAACTTCATTCAGTTTGCATAGGCCCACCTCTCAAGCCTGCAATGCCTCTCTGGATGGCATCCCTTCTGTCCAGCGTGCCAATGGCACTGCACAGCCTGGTGTCATCAGCAAACTTGCTGAGGGTGCACTCAATCCATACTGTCCATGTTGCTGGCAAAGATGTTAAACAGCACTTGTCTCAGTAACAACCCCTGAGGAACATCACTCGTTACTGATCTCCACTTGAACATTGAGCCATTGATCTCAACTCTTGGAGTGAGACCATAAGCCAATTCCTTATCCACCAAGTGGTCCAGTTTTTCTATTGTCCAAGACACCTAAGATGAAACACTGAAAGGCTTTCTGTTATCTCCAGTGTCATCAATGACATGCTGTTCATGCAACTGTTGAACAAAGGAGCTCCATACAAAGCTTACTGAGGCCATGTAAGAGATTTTTGAGTATTTGGTACCGAGAAATAAAATACAAAAAAATGTTATTATATATTAATATGACATTAATTTAAATCATGTAAATATATAGACACATTATTTTGCTATGCAGTAAGCATGTACAACAGAAAATAAACTATTTGAAGAAATTAAATTTGCTGGCATTTTCTTCTCTAGAACGTATCACATTACTCAGAAATAACTTGTCAGAAATGCAACTGTTGCAGGTACTTTCTTTTGCATCCCATTGTACCAAAGTAAAATGAGTTGAAACCATAGAACTTTATCTGTTTTCAAAGCTTTGGGTCAGCTTTCTTTTCAGGGCCCATTACAAGCAGTGCTGACAACCCTCAGTCCCTTTGGAAGTTCAAATCTGAATTACGGCAGTTAAGAGCACTGAAATCTTTCCAGTAGCGTTTCTCTGCCTTGCTGGTAGCTCAAGGTCCCACGAAATTGCAGATATTACTTTTCTTTGTGAGGACCTGGGGTGCACAAGACCCCATAGGTGCTGTTTGCAGGATGGACCCTCTGCCTAAAGCCCTTACTTTTCTCTCAAAGTACTCAGACAACAGCAGTAATGAAAGCCCCTGCGCCAGCCTCTGTAGGAAACAGAACACACAACGTTGGCTCACAGACAGCTTAATTCACATTCTTGCCTGCTTTGCAGTGCGATCACACAGTGTGCAGTGTTGGTATGTACTGTTTATGCGGTAACAAAAAACCACAACAAATAAAGTGCAATGTCCAAGCTACATCTTACCTACTAGTAATTTATAGTCCCACTCAGATGCCTGGTTTTGTCCTGTTCAACATAAACTAGGCAAAACATGAGAAGAATTCTTGATAAAATTAAGGCAGACTTTGTCCCAAGGATCTCAGAGCTAGAGATATCACTCTATAATCACATCACATTTTAATTCCTCTTTATCCTGTCCCGGTCCCTCAGGTACTCTTGTCATCCCTCTTACCTGAAGCTGCCACCTCTTTTATTTAGACTTTGAAGACACGAATGGCTGAGTCCACATGCAATCCGATGGAGGTGGCTGGGGACAATCAGCAGAGGAACAGCAAATATATCAACAGTCCATTGATATTTCTGGCCTGCTGTAGGTACAGACAGGAATATTTCTTATCTTTTCACTTTTTCTTTTTTTCAGGTTGATTATTGGCTTCACTTGAAATGCAAAATTAACTATCTTAAAAGCTGTTAGTATGAACAGCTGGTGCTTGTGGACAGGACAAGGTTGCTCTTTATCAGGTAGGGTTTCTGTGAAAAAGTCAGGATCCTGTCTCAGGTGTCCCAGATCCCCAAGCAGTACTGTAGGCATTGTATCACCCTTTCACCCCATTCTTCCACCAGTACATCGTGGTTTTCCAGCCTGTATTGTCTCCTTCCAATACAGTCTGGAAGTTTCGGCCTCTGTAAACTGTAGTTAGTAGGGCTTGATTATTACTGCACCATGATGCTACCAAAATTATTTATTAAGAATTGTAAATGACTGCACCCCAGTTTAAGATCTCCTTAGCAAACATTGTATACATAAAGACATTCAACCAAACTGAACAAAAAAATTTACATCACAAGGTTGCATCAAAAAACTTTTCTTCTGTTCCAGAGAACTGCTGATGAACAGTTACAGCAGATAACTATGGTGATTTACAAAGCATTTCAATAAAGAAAATCAAACTGTTAAATCATACTGTTCCAAAAAGATAATTTTTTTCAGATCAAGTCTCCAGCTATGTTAAGAGGAAGATTTTTAATCTTTCTATAAGAGAGGCCCAGTTAGCATTTGTAAATTCCTACACAGCTCTAGAGATTATGTGCTTTTTGCAGGAAAGTCAACATAGACAGGGTGGCTGAAGGCCATATAAGCTTAAAACATAAACTAATGTGTTGTGAGTATTCTGAGTTGAAGGCACTAGTAGACAGATATGTTTTAATTATGTATACACCGCAAAAACCTTTAAACTGTTGACTCTTACATAGATGTTTTTAAACTAAATCCTTCACTTTCCTTTAATTTGTGGTCCATTACATCTGTGCAAATTGTAAAATGCTAGCAAGTCATCATATGCTTTCTATAGGTTGAAGTGAAGACCCAAGTTGAAAATAAATAGTATGTTAAATCTTTTTCTTTAAAGTTACAACTCTTTATGTGGAGTTATTCTAAGTTGCTTAAGAGCTGGAGCTACAGCCATGTCTATTCATTTCACTATTTCCACCAAACGTATAGACTCCCAATTTTGAATCTCTCTCCACTACTGAAAATAATTCTGAAGATAGTGATGAAAAAAAATAGAAAATAAGAAACTAGATTTACAAAGAGGAGTTGGATTTGCAAACCAATATTTTGATTCCATTTTGAAGTGATGAGTTTCGTAAGACTATGCTATTTATTTTATAAATTTTAGATTCAGCTGTAGTTTTCTATCCAGAGTCTGTGAGGAAATGCAGATGTTGCTGGCTCCTAGAGATTCATGTGCAAGCAAGGATGAATTACAGAATTCTTGTTATTGCCAAAATGTTCTTCTTTATGGAAAAAAAAAATTAAACACATAAATAGACCAACGTAAGCAAAGAGGAAGTTTTGGAAAGTGTATGACGAAGATCTCCTGTTGTATTGCATTTACCTTAATGAGTCAGTGTGGAGTGTGTTGTTTAGAGATTGATCTCATGTAGGTTATTAGGATTCTTTAGGTAATATGTAATTCAAAAAAAGTTGTGTTTAAGGTATTCAGCAAAATATAAGTTTTGATTAAGATGTTTTAAAAATCATTTTGGCAGAAGTGAAACATACAGCTTCATTTGAGATGTTTTTTTTTTATTTATTTAATAAAATAAGTAAATGTTTACATAAGATTCTGTTTAAATAAAAGAATTATTTATACATTTTAAATCTTCAAATTAAATGCTGGATTCCTTAGATTTGTGTGATGGTTTTCATTGAAACAATTTTTTTAATTTGTCAATTTTACGGGTGTTTGCATAACTCTTACCGTATTTTTAATGAAAAGTAGTTAGAATAAAAGTATTTATCATGATGATAGGGAAGTTCATAAACGTTATCACTGTTTAGCCTCTCACACTATTTAATTTTAACTCACTTACCAAACAAAGAAGGACACAGGCGAAGAAGAATTCAGTGGAATGGTGCAAGTGTTGGGTAGGTAGCCAATAGGAAGGATGTTTCGATATAAACAAATAACATTCTTGATATTTCTCACTATTTAAAAAAAAAATTAAAAAACTCTATTGTTTACACAGATATACTTGAGACATTTGTATTTAAAATGAAATGCATCAGATGATTTTTTTTAAATTGCTCTAATCAGAAGGCAATCAAAATAAAAGAGATGAAAATAATTTATAAACAACCAGTCTCAGGCTACAGGGTCCCAGCAGGTAAAAAGAAGATTATTTATGGGTGCAAACCTGAGAAAATACAGCAGCCAACATGTGCTACTGAGAAGTAATGTTCACAAAGACTCTAGACACCTATAGTGGGGTGCAAAAGATATTGTTTTTCAAAAATGGAGATAAGGCTGAAATGGGGTTTAGTGGGTCCAAGTTTCAGCAGCCCTTCTTATACGCCCATTCTGCTTTTACCCAAGCTCCTTGCCATGGTCCTACCCCAACCTGGCAGATGAAGGAGCTCGACCACAACAAAAACCTGAGTCAAAATTTAGCTTTGTGTGCATTGGCACTGAGAGGGCAGTTCAGAGCTGTTGATAAAGTTGTTATTGATACAGACATAGTTAATCATGCAAAGGAACTTTTAATTGTCAAGGACCCGTACTTGAGAGCTTTGTTTAGTGGTCACAGGAAGACAAGAGTCACGGCATATGGTTAATATGATTTCATAATTAGAACAAAATATTCCACATGCCTTGAAAATTACTACAGCCAACATTTGGAGAAGGGATTAAAAAAAATCCTGAGGCTTTCTTCCAAGATGTAACATCACAGACACTGTATATGGCCAACAAAACACTCAGACAGCACTGAGTCACTTAGTCGTGCCTCAGGATACATCTTTGAATTCTTTCAGGAACCTCTGTACCGCCATTTACCAACTGTTTCTGAATTTTACACTTTGTCTAAGTTGCCAGAAAGGACAAGGAGTAGGTATGTATCTGTTTTTAATGTCTAACCTTTATTAAAATTATTTCACGTACTTTTTATTTAAAAAAAATTTTTGTATTCTCAGTTCTGATCTGTGCTCTCTAGTAAGAGTTCCCCTTTCATTTTCACCATGAAACTAACTCTGAAGGTCAGGATTAGTTGTCTTTATGTGTAAAAATATTATTCATTTTATGAAATTTCTTTATAGCTGAACATGCTTGGTGTCTGCAGAATTTTCTCTTTCAAAATAATCTTTAATATTTTTCCCAAAATTCAAGTTGTATATATTTAGTGTTTCCAGAACACAAAACGCTAACTGGGTAATATATATTAACAGCAATAACGGTGATAGATTCACTGCACATCAAAATTAATCAGAAATTAGTTTAAAGTAAGAAAAATCTGTCATTATTTCTATAAAAGATTACTGGAATGTGTTAAATATATAAACTGAAAATCATTCATGTGGCTAACTGTCTATTAGCACTAAATACTTAAAAATATTTACAGAAAAAAATTGTCTTTGAAGAAGAAATTCAATTAAGCAACTAAAAATGAATTGCATTTTTTGTCAGGAAATCATCTAGAGATCTCAGTTTCAGAAAGGTTTTTGGCTTGTGGTAGTGCTCAGACACTGGCTAGTAGACTCAAGAAATTTTCCCAATGGCAAACTCTACAGAAACTTCATGTACGATTGCTAGCTGAACAAGAAGACAGATTTAGCTGTGGCTAAGACCTAAGCTGCAACAGAAAGTAAATGTTCCTGAAGTTTTTAGGTTAGCCCATCATGAATGAATTCATGGCTTCAGCCCAGAGATCACACCTGAAGTGTGCAAAGTGACTGGCATAAAGTAGTAACAAGAAATCATCAGAAAAAGGGCAAGCAAGGAAAACAAGCACATCTTCTTGCTCTGTATTTAGTAATACTTCTGTTTACAAAAGGAAATGTTTAACTTTTATCTTTCTTCTACATTATTTTTTGACATATAATGTCACAGATTTTCTTCCATTACTCTCACACCTTAGCCAGCCTCCTGCTATAAAAAGGTTAAATTCCTTTGTCTCACAAATAGCCTCTTACTATCTCACAAATAGCCTCTTTGTTGCTATTCAGCTATTTATTTGCTCTATATATCTTCTCTGCAGTTTTAGCTCCTCCCAAGTTACCTTAGTTTGCATGAGGCTGTCAGAGAGCTAGATAACATTCAGGATGTGAGGGAAGGTGTTCAAAGCCGAAATACTGTGTTAACTTGAGTTGTAGCCCAATTCCCTGTCAAGACCGCCAGCTTGAGTGAGCTTATGAACTCAGATCCAACTTTGCTGCTCACCTAATTCTGCAATGATGAAAAATGTTCTTTGCATTAAGTATCAAATTGAGTAATGCAGGACATTAGTACTTATGTAACTCCTAGAGGCATTGTAGAGATAACTATTGTAAGATGTTCAGATACAGACATCACCAAGGCTGTAGATATATGTAAAAGAGATGAACAATGATCCTAAATGATCTCTTCAGAAACTCCATCCTTAGTTGTCTCCTTGGTGTAAAAATACAGAAACTGAAAGAGTGGAGCTGTAGCAGAAAGTTAACAGTCAAGATGACTGCCAAACACTTGTTTTTAAAATGCATTCTTTTTTATGATTGACACGGTCCACTTGAATATGAAATACTGAAATGTTAAATTTCAACACAGGCTCAGCCATATCTGTCCTATCATAATGATTCTGAGACTGAATGCCTGTAAAAAACAAGATCCAGGCACTATTGTTGAGCATGACCAAACCAGGAGAATTCAGAGACCACAGAAGGCAGCACTGGCAACCCAGTGGTTTTTCACTGGAGGATAATGTCTTACTCGTGCTCTCATTCCTACACAATCTTACACGGAGTTACCAGAGAGAAAGAAAGATATTGTCAATACTATAGAAACCTAAATGCTTTGGATGTTGGGGCTGCCTCTCCCCAGCTGAACACAGATATTTCTGAACTAGAGATGAGTGCTGTGAATTTCGAACTGCAGACGCCTTCCCTCCAGTCAAGATTTTCCCTCCAGTCAATAGCATAAGATTTTGGAGGAGTCAATGTTTTATTATTACAACTGCTGATATTTGAGGGCAATAAGCTGTCTAATCTAATGCTAATTTTGAACTCAGACTTCAGGGTGGTAGGAACTGAGGGGGAATGAAAGAATGCAAAGTTAAGCGAACAAGTGATGAACACAGAGAGTGAGAAGCATTCTCGACTCTAGGGAATCATCATGCTAAAGTTATACATAGCATGGAAAATAAGAGTAAGAGAAAGGGCAGGAAAGGATGCAAAGCTAGCTTTGTGTCACCAGCATGACTCCCACCACCCTCAGGGAGATGGAATTTGCCTGTTTCTGTCATCAGTTTTAAGGACATGTACAGAACTACTTACACTAAATTGGCACATTTCTTCCTCTGTGCCACATTAAACAATGGCAGCAAAGAGAGGAAATTTCACAGGATGTCACGGAAGTTACAGTCTCACGGATACTGGGAACATTTCTAACAATTGCACATACAAAGCATAGATTGATCTAGCCTATAATAATCAGTGAGCACTAATAAAGAATTTCCAGCACTTAAATGTTTGTTATGCCAATGAGAGGAGTCAACTTTCAGAATTTTATGCCTCTTTTTTGCAGTCCCTTTCTCTTATTTCAAGTGGTCTCCTGTTCACTTCTGAATTGAAAAAAAATAATGACTGAAATTCCTCTAGTAAACGTTTCTTCCTCAAACCAGAGTGAAAACAAGAGCAACTCAACTATTTGTCCAGACTTGGATGACTGGTGGGAGATAGTGTATAATGTAGTACCCAAGTATATCGACACCATCTGTGTTATTGGAATGCTTGGAAATATACTTGTTCTCTTCACTTACTCTCTGCACAAAAGTCCTCTGAAGATAGCTGAAATCTATCTTATGAACCTAGCTGTTGCCGATCTTATCTTCCTCACGTGCCTCCCTTTCTGGGCAGAGACCATCAGGAATGAATTTAACTGGCCGTTTGGCAATTTCCTTTGTCGCAGTACCAGCGCATCCATCAGCCTAAACATGTACACCAGCATCTACTTGCTCGTGGCAGTCAGCGTGGATCGCTATTTGACTTTTGTTCATACCTTGAACCACAGAAGGATACGGAGCAAAACTGTGGCCAAAGTGATCTGCTTGTTCACCTGGTTCTTTGGCATTCTTCTCAGCGTCCCAACATTTATGTTTCGGACTGTGAAACACTTTCCCCTGTGGAATATTTTAGCATGCACTTTAGACTTCCCCAGCCCATCATGGGTAATAGCTGAAGGGCTGGTGTTCAACATAGTGGGGTTTGCGTTGCCATCTGCAGCAATCATCTTCCTTAACTTCTCTACCATTCAATCCCTACAACAAAAAACAAGAGAACGAAGAGCGCTCAGAATGAAGAGTTGCAAGGAGCACAAAGGCACAAAGGCTACCAGGTTGATCTTCACAGTGGTACTAATGTTTCTTTTGTGCTGGACTCCATACCATTTTTTTGTATTCCTTGATATGCTATATGAGACAGAAGTGATCAAAGGCTGCTTCTGGGGGGAACTACTCAACTTTGGTGAGCAGTTTGGTTATACTCTGGCTACAACCAACAGTTGCCTTAATCCTGTGATTTATGTCTTTGTTGGGAAATACTTCAGGCAAAAGGCTTTAGAAGTCTTCTCACAGTTTATTCCCTGTAGATTTCCTTTGAGCTGTGTATCATTCAAAGAAAAGTCTTCATGTTTCAATGTGATTCCAGTCAGGATTAGTTTAACCTAATGGTTCTCAGTTCCATCATCATTTTGATATTACAACTTGTTTCAAATTAAATATTAATATGAATTGCACTGATCTGACATTCATGGACATAGCTAATTACTTATTAAAGTAAATAACTTTAAGCTGACTGAACATTTTACTGCATTGTATCTATCTGTGATGACAACTACTACACCACCACCAACACCATACATAAAATTATAAAGTCTATTAAAAAGCAACTATGAGTTTAACCTTCAGCTGATAGCTACATTTGAGCAATTATAGAATAGCTCCTGTTAGTTTAATGATATTTGAAATGATTTGCACTTTCACAGTAGCATATGGAAAGTTTAACAACTGTTTGTGCATTTCAAATATATTCAGTGCATAGATATTGTACAAGACAATGTACCTCAAAGAAGACGTACATAAACTGTAAAGAAGGAAAGCAACCTGGTATCCTCCTCAAAATCTGACTTATTTTTTCATTCAGTATAACATTAGACAATTACTCATCAAGTATGTAAAGATTCTTTTTATTTTTTATACATGAAAATATCAGTGATGGCCACTATTTTGGAATATCTTTCAACTGAGGCAAAACCTTAGATACACATTTATATTTTTATGAATCAAAATTAACAAACTGCATAACAACCCATTTTAGATTGTTCATTCTTATATTTCTTTTGTATTTTGTCTCTTTTCCTGTTCCTTTGGGGAAAAGCAAATATACAGGTCCTTGCTGCTACCAGATTATAAACTCTGGTATTAATAGTAGTAGTAACAACATAACAATAATACACCAGACAGGAGATAAGGAAACTTCTTTTCCATCACAGACACAATTGCAGAATACACTTAAGACAACTGAAATATCTGTTCCCATAATTATAAAAGTAAATGTACGTACAGGCAATGATATAAGACAGGAGATACAGTGCAGCCTGTTTAGCCAGAAAGATATTGAGGGCAGAAAGGGACATACAAGCATATCATTTGTACAACAGTTTATTTAATTAGTAATTCTAAAGCCTGTCTTGTACTTACTGTCAGAGTGCTGCCTTTTCAGCAGTTCTTCTTAGTGTTGCCATTTTGAATATGAAATTAATCTCTTATTTAATTATAGAAAACTGCCTCTTCAATTTCTTTGGAATAAGATTAGTCTTCATTTTAATGATTCAAACAAACTTTTTTAATCTGAACAGTGGAAGCCTTTTGAAGAGTTAAAAGTCTGTCTTAGTGCAATGATGGTTTAAGAATTCAGGGTGGATTAAGGGATCAGGAAGGAAGAACAACTCATAGCCTTATTAGTTTCACTCCTTCTGTGACAGGCTTTTTTAAAATAAATGTCAGGATTAGACATTAGCAGTCACAACAGCATGTGAAATTTGCTGAGTCATCTGAGATAAAAAAATTAATTCCCATCTATTGTAAACTGTTGCACACTGCAATTATTTAATACATCCTCAGCTGAATCCTTAATTCAAAAAAATTCCAAACAAAGATATTTTCTGGAGAAAAAAAAAAGCCGAAATAACAAAGGAAATTTTTCAAACAGAAGTGCCATTTTCCCACTGTGCATGGGACCTTAAAAGGGAAAAATATCGTCTCACTAACTCTTGTCCATGTTATGCAATGTACACAAATAAAAGGGAAAACACTTCTTGAGCACTGTGGCATTTTTAGGGTATGAGCTAATGGTTGAAAAACAAACTGAAACCTGAAATCAGTGGATAGCCTCCTGTTTACTTCAATGGGCAAGTGACAAGGGCTTTCATGAAAGTGCCACTTACATTTTACATGTGCATGACTGACAGGAAAAACATCTGTAGTTTAAATACTGCTTTAAACCACTTCACAGGGTCTTGCAAATCGATGGATTTGCTCTCCAATATGAATGTACACATATGAAAGTATTTTTTATCCATGAAATAAAAATTGATGAGCTTCTCTCATTAGTGATTGTGTGAGCTCTATAAATATAGAAAAATATGACAGCAAATGCAAAATTCTATATTTAATCGGAAATAATCCACTGCACAGATACAAGGTGCAGAGTGAGACACTAACAGCAGTTCAGCAGAAAAAGATTCAGAGATTAAAAGCTGAACACGACCCAGGAGTGCCATGCTGCTTCCACCTTGAAGTTGTGTTTGACAGCCGGTAATGAACTTCACCTGTAGCAAGGGAGGCTCAAGATAAGCATTAATAAAAACCTTTTCCTGGTAAAGCTAGTGATAGACTGCCTTGGAAAGTATCCAACACCACAGCAAAGGAAGCCTCGGAGACCACATTAAATGGGCATTGCTGGATAATGACATGAACATAGTCAGTTCTGCCCCAGCAGAGGGGGGATTTTTAATGTTGTACATCTTTCCACTGACTCTTTCTCTTGTGGTCAATAAATAAAGTTTCCTTGTTTGCCCTTTCAGGGCTCTTCACCTGCCACTTTTCAATCAATACTGAAATGTCAGCTCTGATAGCCAGCCAGCTGATACTGCCAGACTTCACTGCCCATGGATTGTTCTTTTGAACAAGCAATCTTTCTACCTTCTCGCATGTTACTTCTCACACACCCAATAAACATTGACAAGCATTAATCATTTAAAAACTTCTGTGCTGCAATACCAATCTTTTATAGGTAAGATCCCAGCACCCTAAGGGCTTGCAAGTATAAATTTAACTTGTTCTCCCATCCATGTACATTGAATTAGTGTATTTTTTATTTTAGTCATAAATTCTCTAGGACAAGGACTATAGTTTTGTTATCTGTTCAGGCCAAGCTTAATGCCTAGCTTAGTCTTAGTTTACACAACATGGCCCTGCTGGCACTAGAGAAATAGAGAGATGTTTAGGATTCACTGAAACCTATCTCAAGGAATGGAATACAGCCTTGACTTGAGTTTGCAGTGTCAAAATATTTTGACAAGCTATTTCATTTTTACAAACTTTAACTGTAAAAAGGCAGGCAGTTCTCATATCAAATTCTGCCTAAAAAAAAAGAAAGAAAGAAAGAAAGAAAGAAAGAAAGAAAGAAAGAAAGAAAGAAAGAAAAAAACCGCCAAAACCAGCTGATCCATTTCTAAAGCTGAAGCTAGAAGACATTGATAAATAAAAAATAAAGACCGAAGCATTTTCAGAGGCCTATAGCCACATGGGCTTCTAGCCTACCATCATGCTGAGAACAGAGCTGTCTGTCATCCCTGTGAAAATCATGCCAAATCAAGTAAAAATGTTGACTCTTAGATGGAAGAAAGCAGTCTGTGTGCAGTACAGACATGCTGGAGCTTTCAGCAGCCAGATCAGATTCTCACAGAACAACTTAAACCCTCTGCAGTTGCTTGTGACAGGGTTGCACAGGAGACCTGGTCACAGAGCAACAAGGCCCACTCCACTGCCTGTGGGTGGCCGTGGGCCAAGGGTGGTGGATATCAAGGAAGCTGCTCACTCACAGTCCTAGTGAGTTCATTGGTGCACTCCCAGCAGCAGGAAAGGAACAAGAGACTAAAGCTGTGCCAGACCACACAACTGGAACCAGACTGAGGAAGCACAGCTGGGGCTGGAGGTTCATGGTGAACAGAGAAATATCTGACTGGAGTCTGGGGGTCAAGAAATGAAGGAAAAGATTGAGGATAGAGGAAAAAGCAATTACCAGTGTCTCAGTCAACAACTTCCCAATGCAGGAGTGTATGGAGGAGCAAGGAGGTCACACCAGAAGAAGGCATTGAGGGAGGAGAGGAGGCAGGGAGTGGTTGTACCAGGAGACACAGTGGGAAACCGAGAGTGTGTGAAGGGGAAACAGCTTTGACAAGGAACTGAGAAAGAGCTGGGACCTGCTGGGCAAGGAGGCCAGAGCAAAGTGCAGAAAGGAGGAAGAGGCAGATGCTGCAGGGTGGGACTTTGGATATTTTGTTCTCTAAAAAAAAAAAAAAAAAGAAAAAAAAAAGAAAAAAATGTGGCAAAATTAAAAACACTAAAAGAAATTTGAGATTACCAAATCAAACACTCAAGGGCCAGGAAATGTTTGACCTAAGACTCTCCCTGGCATCCCAGTGTGGCCCCCTCTAGTGTATGAGTATGATGTCACCTTAAATGACTAAGATTTGAATTTCCAACATTGCAATGTAACCACTTCGGATTTAGCTTTGTGTCACTCTGCCTCATGTGGGAGAGAAACACACTTACATAGACCAAACAGGACCCTCAAGAAACTAAATCATCCATCCTGCATATTAAATAAAAACAACAGTATTACTAATACACAACCTGCCTTGAAATTTACAGAAATAAATCTTTGAAACAATGTCCTGGTTTGAGAGTACCAAGATAAAAGTTTTCTGTACTAACAAACATGAGACAACCCAAGGACCACCCCAGCTGCTGCTGCCTGTTCATGGCAATGACAATGGGGGGAGCAGCGATGCCCATGTGGAGGAGAGGATGGGTCACGTCACCCAAATGGACCAATCACAGTGTTCCTTCCCATGGTCTTCCATATATTAGGAATGAAACCAGCCACCACCATTTCCCACAGGAAGAGATGGGATAAATCACATCCATCACACAAAACTTAACATATAACTACAAGGTCTAAATCCTGAAAAAAACTTTTCAAATTGTCCCAGTTTCTTTTTGATGTATGGACAAATGTACATATCCAGGTAGCTATGGAGTGAGAAATGCTCATCAGTCAGCCCTGGGAGGATGGTAAGTAGAAATATTTAACCTGCAGCCTCAAGTACTCCTCATCTGAGTGACGGAATTGTTCTTTGAATAACAGCTTAGAGGACAAAACCTCACCTCACGTACATCACAGTAAATGGAAATTAGTGGAGCTATACCTATTTGTACCAGATGAAGGGCTAGTTCTGAACAGAGATAGTGACTTCGAGTGCCTATCATCACACCATTTTAAAGTTAATATAATTTTTTTCAAAGTCAAAAGAAGTGCATCAGTGTAAAGCCAGTGTAATAAGCAACAGTTTGCCTTTTTTTTTTCTGCAATGCTTTTTAGCTATAAATATTCTCATAAAAATCTCTTTTATGTGACAAAACTGCTGGTGTGCACTGTAGAAATTATTGGGGGATAGTGAGGATTTGCCGTTTTGCAGGACAAATCATGAAGAGACAGGACCTGTGATCAGCCTCTAATGATAAAGTGAGACAGTCATTAAGTTTAGTTCTGAAAAGCAGAGGTGAATTTCAATAGAAAGCCAAGATTTGGTACTCAATTTACAGAATCACAGAATCACAGAATTCTAGGGTTGGAAGGGACCTCGAAGGATCCTCTAGTCCAACCCCCCTGCCAGAGCAGGGTCACCTAGAGTACATCACACAGGAACGCATCCAGGCGGGTTTTGAATGTCTCCAGGGAAGGAGACTCCACAACCTCTCTGGGCAGCCTGTTCCAGTGCTCTGTCACTCGCACAGTGAAAAAGTTTTTCCTGATATTCACATGGAACCTCCTATGCTCCAGTTTACAACCATTGCCCCTTGTCCTATCATTGGTCGTCACTGTAAAAAGCTTGGCTCTATCGTCCTGACCCTCGCCCTTTACATATTTGTAAACATGGATGAGGATGAATTTAATAAATGGAAAAGCAACAAAGACATTTTAGAAAAGGAGAAACCCAAGTAAATTTGAAGATCAGGCTGCCTATTCCGCAAAATTTGAGTCAGTCTATCAAGAATCACAAGAAACACTGAACATCTCAGTGAGGTCTCTTGCCAAGATTGCTTAACTCTTATCTGTTGGTTGCATTCCAGCTTCCCAGTGTGGATGCCAGTAATTCATAATGCAAATCACACACAGCAAGAACATAAAATCTCTCTGACGTGGCAAGTGGTAGTCAGACAGTACATCTGATGGGAAATAACGCCCTACAAATATTCCTGTCTTTTATGCATTTTGGGCATTATTGCAGATAAATATTTTAGGCATTATTGAAAATAAATATTAAACTACTGGAACAGCCAAAATTATTTATGAGAAGTTCATATGATGTTTAGCACAGTTTTGTCTCCTTTAGTCTTGCCTCAGACATTTGGATAAGAGGGGCCACAAAGCACTACTTTGGTATTAATTATAATAATAACAATATATAAATAATGATTATAAATATTAAATTATATTATAAGTCTGCTAAATGCAGAGCTCTGAGACTGTAAGAAAACTGCTTTGTGTAGTGTCATCAAATACATATCAAGGTAAACTTTCTTCTTCCCAGGGTATGGAGAAAAGAATACTCTGCTTTGTTTGGCAGGTACTTTGCAGATGTTAAATAATTACTTTTCAGGTGTTAAATAAATTACCCATCACTACCAGGCTATTAAGGTTATCTTTGTCCTGTTAGCAGGAGAGAGAATTAACTGTGGAAGAAGATTACTGTGACAAACTCAATTGCAGGTATATGGGAACATATTCAGGGTGCCATTTGTCAATGGTATCAAAATCCCTACAGCCAGCCTTTGGGGAACTCTTCACGACTAGATAATAAAGAAGAAAGAGTAGTAAATTCAAATTAATGGGAAAATACCTACCAGAAGCAAGTTCCAGGAAAGAAAAAGTCTTTCTTTTACCAAAGGACTTTCAGGTGTGCGTTCTAGAACTGAAGCTTCTCACATCCTATTCTTTAAGGCTATTCTTTGCTAAATTTTCACTGCAGATCAAAAGTAACAATCAGATGCTCAATGCAAAGTGATTCATCAAAGACATGCACTTTCCTTCCACACATGGCCTTGTTCACACCAAGACTTCGCATCTTTTCTTAGGCCTACCCAATACATACACTTTAGTAGCCCAAAGGGAGAGGATAGTGGTCTAACTACCAATTGTACAACCTATATTCGTATCTCAGCTTCCTGAGACCACAGAGCACCAGCCCTGATCCCAACTGTACCTACTTACTCTTTTGGCCTTTTGCAGCAGCTGTATAAGCACCACTCAGTTGGCCATGAAGGCTTGCTTCCAGTAGTAAGATTGTGGCCAAAGGTATTCCAATAACTAAGGCACAAGTGTCTTTTTTGAGAGAGAGTTTCAGTTCTCACCTCTGCTACAGCCTTTTCTCTTTTTTTTTTTGAGTCTTGGAGAAATCATTAATTTTCATAATTATTTCCAAAATAGTCTTGCTAAACTGGACATCTGATTGCTTTGGTTTCCAGAGGCCTCTCAGCAACCAGCACCTCTCAGGTGTCAATAACTCACCTGACCTGCTCAAGGCGTGCTACGTTCATGCTGCTGAGAAACCCCATTTGCCCTAAGGCTCAGTGGTGTCAGAAGGACTTCAAGGAGCCTACAAGAAACAGCATCAGGCAGACCAGGCAGCCAGACCTCACTGTGGGGGCAGATGGGGTGGCTTGACAGCTGAGAATCTAACTGCAGCGTTGCAGGCTGCTCTAAGCTCTATGTGCAACCTGGATTTGGCGCTGAAGGTATCAACAGTCACCCCGGAGGTGACCCCTAGACCAAACATTATAGCTCAAAAGGTACTTTTGTTTTGAGGCTGCTGTGATCAGCCCTATAGGTATCAGGGTCACTGCCATCAATATATTTCAGGTCACCATCAATACAATGAGCTTTACAAATTTCACAGATGTCTTGTGACACATAAAAATAAAATAGGTATATGATATTCAGATACTATAATAACAGAGGTTATCAAGTACTTCAACTAGACTATAAAAAACAAAACTCTATTGTCTGTGGGCATATAGCACTTACTTTAACCATGAATACTGTGCCCAAAGCTTTCCCACAGCACACATCTTGCTGGTTGTTGCATCCTCAGAGGTGGCTGCTTTGCTGTTGTTTTCCTTCCCATGTGCTGGATGCTAAGTATTTATAGGTTTGTATTTACTAGTAAAATATTAGCCAAATAAAAGAAACATTTGTATGTTTTACTGTGAAAAAAACCCATTTACTTAGAATAGCAGGACAAAAAATAGCTTTTTTAGAATTAATCATATCTCAGCTTTCATGCTACAGCAAAAATCAAATATCCTTGAAGTATGCCACATGTTATTCAAATAACAAGTCCTCGAAACAGCAGATGATGTCCTTGTAAAACCACTCAAAAGTGCCAGTGATTGATCACTTTAAAAGTGGTAGTCCACAGAGAAAGCATGTAAACCAAGGGCATGGTTTCTGTAGAATAAAATTAGATGTGTGATGTTAGACCTGCATTGTTCTTCCTTCCCTGGTCTGCTTCACTTCCAGGCATTCTACACAACCCATCCTGTTTATTTAGATGATCTGTGAAGACTCTGGAAAAGTTATTTTGGGATACTGTCCCAGACTTTTGGGATACTGATGTGAAACACAACTCCATGCACTGGATTCTTTGCTCTTTTTCAAATTCTAACTACTCAGACTAATATTAGTGGAGTTATCTCGTGTCCTGATTTTAGTGAAAACACTTCATTTGCCAGTTCAATATATCATTTTCTGATTCATTTGACAATGCTGTATTCACTCATGTTGTGGGAGATGTACCTCAAGTCCCTGGTCACCGGTGGAGATAGCCTGCAGTAGTACAGTAGTAACAAAAGCAGGTGATGCCCTTCAGCTGGGCTCCTAGTCCAACTCCACAGCCTCTCTCCTACCCCATCACAGGAGTACCATGCACAGCCAGTTGTGTTTAGCACACACTGGCCTGGAGCAGGAGAGTCCCTGCAAGTCTGCAGTAAGGTACAAGTGACAGAGAACTGGGAGACAGGAGCAAACACTACAAGACAAATATGATGGACTAATCAAGCCATCTTCCTTTTAGGAAACACCAGCAGTACCTTCCTAGATGTCAAAAATATCTTCTTTCTGTCCCATGAGCCAATTGGGAAATACCTTTGTTTGCCCAACATTTTTGCTATATGAAGTGACATTTTCTGTACATATTTCAGGAGCAAACAAGACAACAAGATGCACTCTGAACTTAGATGCACTCAGCTCCTTGAACATTCTCCTATGGTATGAGGCAAAAGACTGAACAGATCTGATGCTATTAGTCAAACTTAGAGTAAGGCGAATAACACTTACTGAGCATCAGCGATAAACTCATTCTGTAACAATATGTTACAGGAAAAATACAATCTATTTTGAGAAATATGAGTGTATGTTACCAGAAGCTGTCAGAAAAAAAAAACAACAAAATCAACAACAAAGCAGTTCCTCTTAGAAAAAGAGCAATAGAAATATGAGAATGTCTTAGTCAGTCTAACTGGAGACAGTTTTGTATTCATGAAAAAATTCTGATGTGACAATTTTAAAATATAAACACATGGTTTCACAGACTCACCATTTCTTACTGTCATCTCCTGTAAGTTACTAATGGATTACATGCTGTACCTTAATAATGTACACTATAAAGGGTCAAATAATTTCTTTCCTTTTCCTTTATTTGTACAATTTTAGGTATTATTAAAGTGAAGGTAATTTCTGAGGGATACATTTTAGTATTCAGCTTATTCAAGTTCACTTCTATACTTCCTTCTATACTTCTATACTTCCACGGTAGAAAAAGCTGTACCATGAGAAAAACTTCTCTGGCACCACAAGGACATCAGACAACCAGCTACATCCAAAAATAAAGTAGCAGTGAAGATACAGTACATATTCAGGAAATTCTTTATTATATACTGCTGCTACACATGTGATCCAGAAGTTGTGTATCCTAATAATGCACTTAGAAAGGTCATATTTGTTAATGGCAGCAAAGGTGAAGGACAGAAAAACAGTTCAATGCTTGGCAAACAATGTGCATATCATGGGAGGGGAGGTTAAAAGAGCCATAGCTCAGCTGTGAGATCGGGGCTGTTGATGGTGAGCAAATCGCTCCTGTCAATGTGGGCTGCTCTGTCTGACACTGGGTCAGTGACTGTGTCTCCTTGCTGACAGAAGGTAAACAGCAAGAGTCAGAAAACTAGAGGAGTTGCTCTCTCTTGTCCTCCTAGGCACTGAGAGAGTCAGTAGGAAAAAGAATTACATACAGCCTTGTAACCAGAAATTATCCTCACATCACAAACCCATTAAAGAAGTTAAACGAAGGTAAGGCAGACAATGGAGGTTGTTCCCTTTGCTTGCTTTCTGCCATTTGACTTTTCAGTGTTATTTGCATTGTTTTGCTGTAGTTTCTGTATATATGTATACATATAAACTGTGACTACAATACCTTTTTGTGTTTAATAATCCATTTCTTCTTCTAAAAGAAAGTGGACAGAAGCTACAGTGTTCTGCAAGGCAAGTATTTTCTAATTCACCAAGTCTGAAAAAACATCAAATTACTCTTTGCAATATTCTAGAGCATTAAATTTTTCTCCCTCCACATACACATTACAATAACACGCTAAATATCTCTTCCAGCAAATATGTTTGCCATAACTTCTAACATAACTGACTGCAATTACTGTCTGATACTGAGTTACAGCAAGATTGATTGGTCCAATTACAGTTGGTGAGCTGCTTCTAGACAGCTCACCAACTGTGTTTGAAAAACACAGCCACTTCTTTTTACTCACCAAGTATCTACAGAATGAACCTGCTTTGTTTGTTTTACATGCTGATTATTTGAAATTAGGCAACAGATGGTATATATTACAGCATACTAAAGATTAATTAACCCTTTAATCCTGCTGCCAACAGTTTCAGGTACTGATTTTCAGTGTGGACAGCTATCCAAGGCACCTAATTTTCTTTATCCTCCACCACCAAGGAAACTTTCACACCCACTAAGAAGAGCCTCACACATTCTTTTGATGGGCCCACCCTTCCACAGGAGTAATCAGGTCACTTCTTTCAAACCAGCTTGTGAACAAAGTTTTGCTGACAGCAGTGTTGGGGGATGGAGGAGGAATATAGGAAAGAAAATGTGGTTCCCTTGCTTTGCTGAAGACCAGGCTTTGCTGGGTTAGCAACCCTTTAAGTTGCTCTGCCTCTGTGGTTTAGCTGGACACTTCTGCTGGAATCTAGCCAGGTTTCTTCTGCTTGACCTGGTTGAAGGAACTTCTCTATCCCCAACTGAAGACACGGAAATTAATTCAGAGTGCAAGTCTGCTTTTGCAACAGCACTTACCAAGCTGGAGGAGACCTTCCTAACAGACCAGTAAAAAAAGTGGCAAGCTGCACACACAGCACTGTGTCATATCCCAAAGCACCCTCAGTGAAGTTCTAACAGCAGCTGCTATTCTGAGCTATTAAAATGTTATTAGGGGCTTTTGTTGAAATGCATCTCTCTTAATTCTCAAGGAAAGGCCATGTCTCACATTTTGCCTGCTGTTATGTGCAGCTGACAGTGTTGTTTGCCAAGTGCGTCTCAGAAAGACTAATGATGTTTACAGTGCTTCATACACATATGGACACAATATTTTCATGATAATCACATCTAGAATTCAGACTACTCCATTAGATGGCCTTCTCTGAGCAGAATAAGAAATATCCACAAGTAAAAACAATTGGTAAAGCAATTTAGAGCTTCATGATTGGCTAATTTTTCTACACTTTTTAAAATTCCAGTTGTAATGTCTATAATTACAATTACACAATTGCAACATCTAATATAAATAACAGAATTTCAAAATATATCACAGCAGATCTCCTGTGATGGAACCTGAATCATTGCTGCAGAACTCCATGCAAGGAGAGTTGATTCATATCAGTTTTTGAAGTATGTGAACTGACAAGCTAGAGGCATACTGGGTGCACTGCTACTGTGTGCGTGCTGCTGCTGGGAAGGCTATGGGAGCTGTATCTCATCTCTCCCTACTGCCCAGTCCTCCTGAATATTAGCACTGCTCAGTATAGCATGTGTTCACCGAATTAAAGGGTGCAGCAGTTCTGACACAGCTTCCTTGTCCAATCCTAATTCTTTTGCACACCTTCATATAAATCACAACACACAGGCTGTCACCTCAGCAACTCTGCCAGCTTAGATTAGATGCTACTAGTATAACACACAACAATGTCACAGGGCAAGCCAGGTTCCCAGCTACATATGCACTAATGAAAACACCACCAGAACTGCCTATCTCAGCAGTGAAACCACCAACAGATTATATATGGAACTTACCATCAGAGCAAATGCACCTGAAAGAAAAAGGGAGGGAAATTGCACTTAAACAACAAAATGGAGGGACCAGAAATGGGATTCAGTAATAGCCAGATGAAGCAGAAACTATCTGACCCATTCCAACCATTATACTGCTTCTCTCCCCTGGATGATCTGCATTAGGGGAAAACACTGAAGCATCAGACAGCTCCCAACATGACCTTCTTTGTTAGACAGTCCTTTCCTAAGAGGTCAACCAGCCCACATGCTCACATGTCTCGTCTGGATTCAAGGAGGATTGAAGGGTAAAACAAAGAAGCTTTCCTGAAATGTAAGACTTGAAGTGCAGAGGCAGTTGGGGATGCGTACAAGCATACTGGGAACTACAACATTCATACTTTTCTTTAAGATTAGATGAAAAGTCTTACTCCTCCTTTTCTCAGCTGTTGCAATCCCCTTCTGGTTACAATTCTATTTTGATTGTTTTAATAGTTGTGGAGGACTTGACCTAGTAGCCAGGCAACAAACACCTGCACTCCATCTCTGTCCTCTGAAAAACATATGTATTGCCCCCTTTAACTCCCTCTCTACTTCCTGAGAAACTTCTGGCATCGTAACTTAGGCTCACAAATGGAGAGCAGAGCTCTGTTAAAACACAGAAATTAAAATTCAAAGCAGAAGCATGTGACTCAAAGCAAGCTGTGCATCTCACAGGTACTCACCAACCCTAGCCCTTTCAAAGCATGATAGTATTTCTACCTTTCACATACTGTCCAGTAAACACTTACCCAAGACTTGTGAATTTCAAGAGATCTTCAATGTGCCTATTTCTTTGCACCGATGCAGCAGTCAGTGTGATACTGCTCTGTGCCAACAAGTTATTGTGCTACATGTGCTGAAATTCAAACAACTGATGCGAGATGAATTGAATGAACTCCAAGTAACTGAGGATATTATTGCCTTCCCAAGGGTGAAGTGGCAATGTTGTCAGCTCCTCGGAAAAGGAGGAATATGTACCATTTATCAGCAACACGTGAGCTGCTTCAGGGACAATATCAGTGCACCACAAACAAACCACGGAGGAAAGCCTGTCTTTTATATGAGATGTGCATCCGAGGCCTCAAGAGATGGGTCAGAGGGAAGCAGAAAGACTATAGAGTGTATTAGCATACATGAGAGAGGAGCTGGGGGACTGGGAACTACCAAGGATATATGCTAGCTCACATGGTAACAGCAAAGGATTAACGTCCTTCCTGCAGAAACAAATTCAGAGATATTGTTGCCAAGAGAGAGAAGTAGGAAGGTCTGTCAACAGCTGAAGAGGCTCCTAAGGATACTTACGCAGAATTTTGTGGTCACCTTAACTGTTTTGCAAGACTTCTACTGAGTGCATATTTTGTATGAAGCAAGTACTTCAAATTGTTTAGTTTAAATATTTCAGAGTATTTTCTCCCTGTTCATAGATAAAAGATGAAGAAAGCATGATGCCAAATACAATGTTAGTAATCTTCTGAGATCTCAGCATCCTGCTTTATAAATATTCTGTAACTGTGGGAAGATTGCTTTCAAGCAGTGTGCACCTAGGGCTAGAGTTTGCATTACAGAACCACAGAATCATTTATGTTGGAAGGGACCACCTGAGATCACCTAGTCCAACTCCCCAGCTCATATACATTGATGTCATGAACCTAATGCCAAATTATCCCTGTTGTTAGTCTGTTCTCTAGCCAATATAGTTGCTTTAATCTTGTTTACCTTTTTCATCTCAGCAGTAAATAATGCATAGCCCATTTAAGAAAACTGGACCAAATCCTCAGGTGATGGCAAACAGCTTTGTTAAAGTCACTAAATTGGATCGGGTTTTGCAGCCTTGACGGAGTTTTTGCTCAGTTACAGGAAGACCCTGAGGCTGAATGTCATCCATCCCCTTTTTAAAGTTCTTCTGGCAGAAGCATAGATTCCCCAAACAGCAGTACAATATCACAAAAACACTTCTCACAAAGCACTGTTTTCCATTAAGTGCCTCTCCAAGGGACAGTCTCCTACAGATTCATCTCTAACCACAGCCACTGCAAGATGTGAGCATGGAGGATTACAAGGCTACAGAGGCAGTCTCCAACACCATGGATCCTTTATCTTCAACAGCACTCATCTGGATTTACACTTCTGTGACAGTGCAGAGAACGAATCACACATCTTTGGTATTAGTGGAAAAATTCTTGCTGCCTTGTCCTTTTGTTTACTAAATTTTTAATACTTATTACTTTTGTTGCTTGGTTACCCTCAAACCTTCCAATGCAGTTTTTAAAAATACATTTATTGCCTTGCCCATGCAGTCTCTACTCAAAAAGGGAACCAGGGAAGCAGTGCTTGGAAGCACAGAGCTGGATGCTGGCTGTTTCAAACACCATGGAGAACTCACTGATTTGTTCATCACTCCCCAAGCCCTTAGCTACTGTATGTCCTATGAAAGAACAGACTCATGGCAGAGCTGACTTGGTCCTGTATAAAGCTGCCCCAGAATTATTCCAAAGTGTGTCTGATGAGAAAAGTCCATTTACGCCTTCAGAATTCCCAGTGTTTACATTAATAGATACATAAAACATGGAGTAGGAGCTCTGGAATTAAACAACATATGTTAGTGACAATATAACAGTGACAACTGACTTCCATTTCCACTGTATGTTACTGATGAGTCCTCCAGACAGGAATCAATATGCAAATACATGTAAATGATTAAAAAATTATAAAGTCTGCAAAACTCAGCGCTCCAAGGTGGACATGAAATCTGAATTGGTGTGAAACTGCTCCCAACAAGCATTTTCTCTTGGCCTGTGAGTCAGGGAATAGTGGTAGCTATTTGACTGACTTTCATGTGAATCAGGTGTGCCCAGGAGATGCTCTGCACCAGCACCCTGGCTAATTTTCACATACACAGTGCTGTATGCATTGCAAGTCCTGATCTGAACACTGATCCAGTACTTTTGGATGATCAGAAGTTGAGTACTGGATTCACATTTTAAACGAGTTGGAAGGTTTTACAGGTGACTTAGAGGTCAAGGCACCGTTTAGAATTGGGAATGAAAGCTGTTGTGAAGACATAGCCATCACCTCATCTCTGCAGCTGAAAGGGAATAAGAACAGTCTCTTGGGCTGGTGGGACACTCACCTTTAACACACTAATAAAGTGCAAGCTCATAAGCAAAAGGATTGATGTTCTGCGAGAAACATTTGAGAGTAAAAAATTGAAGCTTACGCTTCTGTACTGTGTGCTTAGTCTTGGCTCAAGTGGGAGTGATTATGGAGAGCAACAAACAGAAGTCTTAGAGACAAAGAGCAATTCAGACTGGAAAGAAAAGTTCCATGAGGTTAAAAAAAAAAAAGGCTGTATCTAACAAAGAGAATATGAAAGGATGAAAGCTACATTATTTTCCTGTGAAGTGAGAGAGTGATGCACATTTCATGCTCAGGAGTTTTGAAACCAGCCAGGCTCAGATCCCTGGTGGCACAAACTGCATTTTTTTCACTAGTGTGTTCTTCTAGTTTGCATTAAATAAAGACAGTGAATGAACAGAACAGTCTTATTTATATCATGGCATATGGACAACCCAGGACTCCTCTACCTTGTATGCTTTGTCAGTATAAATCAAAATCATCTTCTCAAGAACATGTTCTTAAGTTTAATACCTTGGGCAATCAAACTCCGTCCTGTGCGTGTGAACAAACAGCAACCACTAAACCTGTACGTACTCAGAGCCTGGGGTTGATACGACTATTTTTTCAGATGTTTTAGCACCTCTGACTCAGACAAGCAGTATCCAATTCCCTGCTCAGTCACAAATCTTGTCCGTGGCCTTGGCAAGACAGTCATTTTCAAAAACAGCTATCACCACACCCCAGACCAGCCTGCTCGCAGCAGGATGCCTCCTCTCCTGTGCTCTAGAGCCTGGCACAGACACTCCCTGTGGGCTCCTCTCACTGCTATATGATGAAGGGCCTCCTTCAGTGGGAGCTACGGCCTCAGCATTGTTCTACAGAAGTTCACAGTCATCCAAGGATGCAACAGAGGAGAGTGTGACTGAGGAGCAATTTGTGCTCGATACAGCTGCAGCAGGTTGAGACAGGATGAAGTTCAGAGCTATGGCCCTGCTCTGAGCTGCAAGTGAAGACAGGGGTCACCAAGTGACACCAGCTTTGCTCAGCAGGTGACAAAAATCACTACTGACATCCATCTGCTCCTCCTTAGCTCTCCCTCAAAAGCCCACCATCTCTCTCTTCTGTTTCCTGAGTCCTTGACTAGAGACCAGACCCCAACAGCCTGTCCAAGGACCAGTTTTCCCAGTCTCTTTTGTCCCACCAGAAGCTACGTGACATGTTCCAGTTGACCAGATACATCAAAGGCAGCCACAGTTGGCTGGCTGGGACCATAAACCAAATTGTACCTAGAAGACACTACCTGAGACAATTGTGCAAGAATAGCAAAATTTTTGTGTCTTGAAGAGCACAGCTTGAAATGCTTTACCAAAGTTGTTCCTGGATAAAGTTGATGATCAACTCCACCCATGTGTTAGGGAATCTGCTTCTCCATGGCTGAGGAAATGTGCTTGCTTTGCTAGAAGCTGGCTGCAGTCGTGCTCCACAGCTTTGCAAGTGCTCACTCAGTGCCAGCAGGCAGGATGCTGAGTTCAGCTGGTGTGGTCCAGGCTCTGGTGCAGGTGGCTGCTGAAGAGGCTTGGGTTGCTTTGAAGCTCAACCAGAATTGTCAGAGCAGAGGCTGTGAGCAAACCCCAGAAAGGCAAGAAGTCTGATAGCATTTCAAAGATCACTTATATGGTTGTCCAAGGCAGTTTTGCCTTCACTGTTTAAAGAGTAAGTCAAGATCTGGTGCTTGTGTAGGACTGGGCATGTAGAACATGACACAGGATTTCCCCAAAGGACTGCAATGCTTTGAATTCTTGCACTCTCTTATCCATGCCAAAACTAAGTCACTCATTAGTGTAGTAAGAAGAGCCATAATGGTATGAAAAGCTTTTTATTACTGCCATAGCATTATTTTATTTATTATAATAATAATAATGATAATAATGCAAAATATTACTTTATTATTGAGTTTTATTATTGTTTAGCTTAAGGGAATCGGAGGCACAAAGACACAAAGAACTAAATCCTTCAAGCTCCTCAGGCCCATTGCCACTATTGAGTGAGACTCTGCCCGATGATTGATGCTCCAGAGCATCATAAAAGCCTTGGTGAGAGTGTGCGCGCACACACACACATGCACAAGGGGAAGGAACATTTCCAACAAGCTGTCTGAAATTAGGGGGGCACATGCGAACATCTGACATAGGCAGAGCTGCAGCCCACCCAGGTTTTCTCTCTTGGCATGGCTGTATGTACAAGATACAGTTGTTGAGCAGCCTCTCCTGGTAGAAATGAATTACTGCTTTTCCAGAAGAATGAGGGTTCAAAATGTTTAATTCCAGCTATAGTCACTGCAACAAAGTTTTTCTCAATCACTTTACCATGCTTCCAGGGAAATCCTGAATGGATTTACAAATACATTCTAGCAAATCAACTGTTAAGATGAATATTGGTTAATATCCAAGAGCGTCTTTTCATAAAATCAGGTATCTGAGAAGAATCGTCCCACTGCTTTTAACAGTTCATGTCCTACAATATGCCACACTCCATACACTTCTGTGAATTTTAGCTATTTGTATAGAATGTGAAATCCCTTTTCAAGGAAACACTTACTACATTTTCCCTTATTATGAAAAACACGTAAGCATGTGTATTACTGACTTCTGTTTAATTGTTCTGCTGAATCATCATGCAAGATCACTCACAGTCAAGCCTTGCTGACACACAAGTTAGATCTTTTTTAACCATGTAGAAATAATTACAGCATATAAAATGCACTTTCTAAGTTACACATGGTGTAGGTAAAACATATTAAAGCCAGCTCTACACATTTTAATGTTACTGAGTCTTTGTCAGCTCCCACACTATCCTCTGAGCTACTGGCAGAATCTGACATTTAGACCAATTAAACTAGTATCCCAATTGGCATGAAAACTGCACCAGTACCATCTCACTGAGATACTACAGTCTTATTTACTGGGGTACTAAATTAAATAACCATGTGCTAATTTCCAAAAGCAGTAATAACTCGTATGATCTCAAAGGTCTTTTCTAACCAAAATGATTTTGTGATTCCATAACAACAGTTGCAAGTGCTCATAGGTAGTTTGCTTATGAGTCCATGAATTCTCTTTAATTTCTCCCAGAGAGCAAATGAAGAGCTAAAGGTAACTGATCTTTGCGGAGGCCACAGTTTGCCATTTATTTCTTTCAAGGACTCTACCAGCTTGTCCTGCCCCAGTTGGATTTCTCCTCCACTCATTTGTTCTTTCTCCTTTCGCTGAGTTGGGACAGCTGGGTCTGTAGTTGAGTGATGAACTGAATCAGTAAAGTGATCCAGATTAAAAACCAGCAAACCATTAATTATAGAGTTCCTGTTCTAATTCACTACTTATGCACAAAACCAGATATCCTGGCACATCTTAGGAGGCAGAGCAGGACACAGACAAGGTAGCTGTTGGGAAGAGGGGTGAAGGACAGCTTAAGCCACTCTGTGACCAAAATGTAAACACATACAAAAAAAGACAGTATAATTTCACAGGAAATACACAGACAAAAGGAGTTCTTTACATCCCAGTTAAGTCCATGACTTCTGGTTGTTTATCAGAGATTGTATTTTCCTGGAGATAACCATTTTTTCATCAATTCCAAGTATTGTAGTATCTCACTAATATTACTAATAGGTTTTTGCAGGTTATAGATATGAAAAACAACATTTGATTCTAGCAGAAGAGTATCCCAACAAAAGTGTATTTGTCAACCTGCTTAAAAAAGAAAAAAACTACCATTTGTTTAATTGCTGAATAAAAGTGAACTACAATGTTTTCCAAATTAAGAACTGAAAAATCATCCAGAGAAAGCACAGACTTGCTGCAATGTTGTCTTTTTAGGGTAGGCATTTCTGTGCAGGACTCAACTTTGACAGTAAGGCGACATCAAATCGTTCTTGGGCTAGACTGAAAGCTGGTAAGCAGAAGTATTTCCTCACCCCATTTTCACCGCCTTCCCTCCCTGACAGTGTGCTCTGAAGGGAACAGAATTTCCCAAGGGAAACCATGTCCTGAACCATCCAAATGGCATGTAACCTTTGTAGCAGCATCACACCGTTCATTCGAGTGAGAGTCATGTGCTAAAACACATCATGTTGGTGTCTCCCACTAATGGACAGAATAACATCTCCTAAAGTTAACATGGACCTACACTGTCACGATTCAAGTTATTTCACCGTAACATAATTTTTCAATTTTCAAATACTCAATGCAGTTTTCAAAGTCTCTTCATTCTAACCAATGCATATAACTATTTTTGACATTGCAATACAAAGCAGTTATCACTAGTCTTTGAGAGGCCATGTAGATGATTTTCTGAATAAGCCTTTAATCTTTCTCTCTGTTGAGAAGAGCAACTAATGTATTATCCATGGTTAACATGGCCTTGATTCTATTAAGACACACTTCAGTTGTGGGAGGCTTGGAAAACAGCACTACTAATTTGCTGTGACTTTCCCTGATCTCTGTGAATGACTATGGCCTAAGACAATTAATTTTCTTCTTTAGCAGCGACTTTCTTACTAGTATTTCCTGCTAGTATGATCAGTTTCTTCTGCAGGCTTAACCCCAGCGTTATGAACAACTCGAAACTTCCTCTCTGAAGATGAGAAAACTTGGGGAAATTATTGATAAGCTTCACAAAACATTTTGTTTAATCACTTCAGAAAGCACAATGTCTATTGTGCTCTTTCACATATATCTTGACTTCCTGGAATATTACTATCATAGTCACAATTACAATCCACAGAATGACGTAAATCTGTCCAGCTAGAAATACGTATGATAACACCTAAAACTGCCCTCAGGATCAACCATAGATCTTGATGGTGATTATTCAGCACCTTGTATGTCCTGTGCTTATGTGCTGCCCTCTACACAGACAGTTTTTATCCCACAATTGAAATCTGATTTACAGAAGACAGTATCAGTTGCCAGTTTTTACGTAAACAAGAGCTATTCTGAAAATACGTTTCAAACATTTTTGGACTATGGTGACAGCTGATATTGTCGGAAACCCTGTAGAGAAATTCAGGATCCTGAAATATCTGAGGAATGTTAAATTCTTGCTGCTTGGAACCTAACACAGCGGACTTGATCTTAAACAGAAAAGTGGACTGAGAAGGAAACGGCTTTCAGCCAAGCAAACAGACTCAGTCATGTGGAAGGTACCCTGGAGACTAACAAAACTCAAAATGCTCCCAGTTCTTTGCCTTACTCTAAACAGGTCCTTCAATTTTCAAACAGTAAAGAATTTGAAGGAGTCTTCTCTTTCAGTTCTCCTCAAACTCTCACTTTACCCTTGCTATAAATAAGCAAGGACACTGGGTTTTTTTCAGGTCTTCCATATGCTTTTAGAGGTTTTTTCAGCAGAAGGTACGAGCAGCCTGCCACCTGCCTCCCATGGATGGCTGTGCACAATCAGAGCCCCAGAACCACAGCGTGTTGCAGCATGCTAAACCCAGGGTGTTTATTTTCCTATGCAATGCAGCAGCCATACAAAATGAAGGAGAAGAATAGATTTTGTATGTTTTTAAACAATAGGACAAAACCAGGAGAATGTTTCTTCAACTTGCATTTTACAATAAAAACAAGGCATATTGAACTTGCTTAGCCTTCTCTGACAGTTGAGATCTCCCCTGACTCACATCACAGATTGGCTGAAACAACACCTCCTTGGAAAAGGAAAAGGGGTGATACGAGTATGAGACAGGTATGAAGGAAGCTGTGTGCCCATCCATCCCTACACCTGATTGTCCCTGGCCTGTGACCTGCTTTGGGGAGCAGTCAGGGCTGGTTCCCAAAAACACAGGGAAAGCTCAGAAAGGCCCAGTTTTCCTAACAGAGAAAGACACTGTTTTGGAAAGTCTCCATCCTTGCTCAGGAGGGCTGCGTTGCTTACATCCACAGCTTCCTCCTCAGCTCTGCAGTCTCTGCTCAGGCAGATGAACCCACTTTACTGTCCTTTCCCCGTACTAACTTCACTGCAGAGATGAACTTTGCAAAAGCAGTAAGTATTAAGAGCTATTAGCAACAGAGGGGGCCCCAGTGGACCTGTTTGGATAGCTACTCCTAAAATGTGTGAAGGAAAAATAAAACAACACAAACATTTGTCAAGTCTGAAATGTTAATCTTAAAAATCTACTTTTTCTTTCTTCTGTTTGCATGGCAAATTTAAATTCAAGTGATTGCCCTGCGGTAGCGGTATTTATCAAGTAATTCAGACACAAGAGCACTTAGAAGCAAAGCTCAGGGGTGGCAGAAATAAAAATACTGCTCATCTTTATTCATCATCATTACTGGCCTTTTCTGCATCTTCACAAATATCTGCTGAAAACTATTCTTGGGGCTTCAACGCTTAATATGAAGCAGCATCAGGAAAAAACTCAGGCTGATGACAAGGAAAAGTAGTTATGATGAAAATTGTATTTGAAAACCTTCTCTCAACATCACTGTGGATCTCTGCATGGAACTATACGAGGCTTAGGGCAATGATGTAAAGGCATTAATGGTTAATGCTGTGGGACACACTCCTTTGTAATTGCCTCCCATCATTTTTGCAGCATCCATCAGATATTGTGAAGAGTCAGGGCCCAGTTTACAAACCCACATCAACAGATCTTAAACTTAAGAGGTCATTTTTCTCTTTGAAT
>VZRW01001762.1:10421-20580 GCA_013398125.1 Aegotheles bennettii
CTCCTGTTCTGTGAGTGTCATGCGGGATTACCGCCGAGCATCGCTCTCCGCTCCCGCGGCACTGGCCACCCCTGCAGCCCCTTCCCTGCCCCGCCCGGCCCAGCCCAGCCCCGGCTCCCGCCGCCGCCCCCAGGCACACCGCTCAGCCCTCGCTTGCCATAGCTCGGCCGCGGGGTTGGGGGTGCGGGGAAACAAGCGCGGTCTCTGTTGGCAGCGGAGGAGCAGCCGACCCCGACCTCCGCCGGCAGCAGCTAGAGCCCCTCCCCGCCCCCGGGCGAAGGGAGCGGCCGCGGCGCAGTCCGGCCCCTGCCCGGCTGGCGCGCCGAAGAAGCCGGGCTGGCGGGAGCCGAGAACCGCCTACACCCCCGTCACTCACCGCTGCCCACCGAGGCGCCCGCTCCTTTGTCTGCCCGCCCCGCTTGGGCACCTCCGTCCCCCGCTGTCGGGCGCCTCGCGTCCCCTCCCCGCTGCGCTCCGGAGGAGAACGCAGACGAGCTCCGAGAGGTGGCCGCTACTGCTCGGTGGTCACATGCAGCAGACGGGCGCGGCACAGGCCCCCTCTCGTGCTCCCAGGAGCCCGGCCCGTAGGTTCGGAGGCGGTTAAGGGTGAAAATGGCGACCTCGGCAACGCGAGGAGGGGATCCCCAAGGCCGGCCCGCTGGGCTCCGCGCTGCCGGCTGGGCTGAGCGCGCCGGGGCAGGGAGGGGATAAAGGAGGTCGGGCAGCGGCGAAAACGGCTGCCACTGCTCACCAGCCCTGCCAATGTGCGGCCCCCTCCTCCACCGCGCTTTCGAACTGCCGTTCAGCGTGCAGCGCCGCAGCGCCCCCTGTCCTCCCCGCTCTGGCCGCGCCCGGGCGATCTGAGCGAGGCGGGACGTGGAGCCGGCGTGGGCCTTACCGTGTGCCCCAGTGGGACATCGCGCCCAGCTGGCGCTAGCGTGGTCCCCAGGATGGGCTCGCTCTGTCCGGAGCCGGGCGAAGCCAGCGCTCCAGAGTCCTCCCGCGCTGGCGGGGTCGCCTCACCTTCTCAGTGCTTTTCCTGCCTTCACTCTCTGAGGAGGTGGCATGCCCAGGGGCAGCTAGTGCAAAGGGCTGACCGTTCATCCAAAATTTTGTGCTGACAATGCAGAGGCCATAAGGAGATGTGGAAAGCTGATCTGAAAGCTGATGTGGTTTGGGTCGGACCTCCAGGAAAAGAGAAGGGGCTCTGATTTCTGATCCCTGGTTACTGACAGCAGCAAACCCTCTCTGCACATTGGTAAGCGTCCCCATCCAACGTCTCTCTCAACAGGCACTACAGTCCATGATAGCAATATGAGCCTGACTTTGCAAGGAGGTGGTGGCTCGTCATGGGTTCTTAACACATGTAACTGATTTACTGATTCCAAATAGGTATGGTGCCATTGCAACTCTTCAAGAGAACTCTCTCCATTCCATTCCACTGGACCATATATTGTCTTTTAAAAAGAAAAAGGGGAGGAGGGGGAAAGCCAGCGGTGCCAAGCATGTCTCAAATATGAAATATACTGAACATGCAAGATAGGTGTTCCTCACTGGGTGACAAAGTACAGCTGGCAGCTCTACCCAGTGACACCTTGGTGCTGTCAAGCTTCAGGCCTCTGTATAGAGACAGGCTGCCATCATCCTCCATCTCACCCATGCGATACGTGTCCTGGTTTTGTGCTTTATCCATGATTTGGCAGGATCAGTTAAAATGGAAAATATGGCAGTGCTAACAAGTTGCCAGTAAGCTGAATATGGATGGTATCAGAGAGGAAGAGACTTGGGAGACCAACTGTAGAGTGGAAAATTTCCTGGTCTGTACCTAAACCCGCAAACTGTTATAACAGCCTGAAAAGAGTATCAAGCATGTAAAAAAATAATTCAGAAACTTTTGATCCCTGCTTTAAGTCTATAAGAATTCCTGACATTTACACTTACTAACAATATAGATTTCTTGCTGTTAATAAGACCTGCATCACTGACTGGTTTTTATTATTTTTTCAGACTCTCTTTTTATGATTTTGGCCATTTTTCTAAGAGGTCTTTATTTTTGCCCACTGAGGTACCAGATATGATTGTCTAATTTGCTTTTAGAAGGACACAGTGTGAAGGGTGACTGAATCAGGCACGACCAGCCACTGATCTCCTCTTGCACAAATGTGAGCACTAGAAACCAGTCCCAGCGCAGCACCCTGCTGGTGATGTTTCAGTAGCGTGTGCTTAGATGAGGAACACCCTTATCTGATGCTTACAAAAAACAGCTGCGATGGTTGCTTCCATTCTGCTTAAGCTTGTCATTACTGTTAATGGACTTTACTTCATAAGAATCCTGTGACGTAAAGAAAATATTATTATCTCCACTTTCAAGATGAGAAATTGCAGCATAAAAAGACAGTATATCTTGCCTCAGGTCATACATACAGTATGTGGTAAAACCAGAAACTTAATCCAGAGTTTGGGTGCAGAACCAGTCAGTGTAACCACAAGTTCATTCTCTTTCTCAAGCTCTGTTTCTCAGGACTCCACTCCTGAAAAATTCTTGGGAAAAGGAGCAAGGCAATATTGAAGAAGACATGCTAATAGAAATTCTGTTGAGCTTGTGCAAAAAAACCATGCAGCTAAATGGAAATGTTGCAGGTAGGCTATTTACCCAGAAAAGTTCTGCAGAAACATCATCCTGGTTTGGTAAGTGTACAAACCAAGAAGGGGAACACCATGCAACATGTTGCTTCAATATTGTGCATCTAATGCATGTGATGTAAGTAAGAACCTCTGATTTTTATTGGCCAAATTTCATACAGAAGCAGGTGAATCACAGGAGTATTGCAGGAATCTTAGGCCAAAACTGCTAACATACTGACGATTCCCATGAAGACCCTCCACATTAGGAGTACCACCGTATTCTAAAGAGTTGTGGCATTTTCATCAGAACTGTTTGAACTGCTCCCCACAACAGTTCCTCTCAAGGAACAAATATGTGTCAAGTGTGTGCATCCACAGTCATCTGTGTCAGATGGTTCTGGTACATCTTCAAAGTTTCAGGCATCTCCCCTGCCGCATGTCTTCACTGACATTTGGAGTGCCCAAATGCACATTGTGTAGCCCAGTGGCATATATCTGTAAGGAGCCAGCCTCTCCAAACCAGGTACAGCAGCAGAGTCAGGAGATTCATCTACATTGCAAAAGCATGTGCCACACACTTGTCAGAAGACAGTCATGTGCCAGGCTGCTTCTGGCAGCAGCGGTACTTATTCAGCTGCCATAGTTACTAGCAAAATACTAATCACGTTGTGTGTGAGAACAAACTGTATATAGAACCAGCCATGCTTGCAGATAAACTCAGTTAAGCCTTCAATAGATTGAATTGAGTTGGACAAATGTGCTCTAACCAACAGTTTATACTCTGCTTTATTACAGATCGTTCCTCAAAAGAGCAGTCATGTTGTCTTTGCCACCATCCAAGTATCTCCCTTGTGTCCTCTGACTAAATACTGACTGTTCTCCTGATTTCTTTCCCCAGTGACAGTTTTGCCCACGTTATTGGCTACTTTCACTAATTAATTCTTCCATACCCAAAGTTAGGCAAGAACTTTATCTTTCAAAAAACTTTTCCTCTCCTGCTGTCCTCAGAGCCTCATGCTGAAGCATGAAAAAATGGTCAGGCAGAAATAACTCAGTATTTATATGAACCTTTGATGATAAATTACATTCCTTGTACCTTGTGGGCTAGAGCGCTTGCCAGTTAGCATAACAAACACCACAAATGGAAAACCATCATTGCTAGAGTTGGTGGTATCTGTGGAAAAAAAGGATTGCTTTCTAAAAGTGAAAAATTACCTTATAATGCCAAATTTTACAATGCATTCTTCCCTTTTTTAAATGAAAAATAAAACAAACATGTTAGCTGTGATTAAATAGCGGTGTGTGGGTATAACACTCAAACACCACAGGATTCCTCTTTCTAGTGTAGCCACATACAAGTCAGTGAAGGTGTGGACCAGCAATTACAAGCGGTTAAGATAGCTATTCACAGAGCTGCATTAGCTGACCATACCTGCATTCCTTACCTATGGCAGTTGTGTACCTTTATGATGGCAGTCTATGCAAATGTGTTTTGTTTTACAGTTGCCACAGGCAAAGAAGCAGGAGGTACAGCACATTAATGTGTCTCAGCCTATAAGAGGCAACATGTATGCTCTGATCATTCAGTCAGTTGCAAGGATCTGTTCATGACCAATGCTGAAGGTGAGTCCAGTCATAACTGCCAGCTTCTAGAGGAGCTCAGCACAATGAGTAAGGTTGGTAAGGGTGGAGCAGAAAGTCTAGCTTCTTTTCTCCTCTGCTGAAACAGGAAGCTACTGGGGATATTCACTGTCCAGTGCTTTCTCTAAACAGTTCTTTCCTGGGAATGAGTCCAGGTAAGGGAAAAAATTTCTTTTTCCAGAAGAGGCAGAAGTTTCACCTGGATGTCCCAGGAAACCCCCTGAATCTGTACAGGTTTTGAATATAAGCCCCTTATAACTGTCCATGTGGAAACTGATGCACCATACCTGCTCCGTTACGGCTTTACAGATAGCATATATCTCTTTCTGAATTAGATTCAGAGATCTGAACCACAATCTGAGGTGCTTTTTCACCAAGTACTGTGATCTAGTTTTACCACTCACCAAGAAAGTGTGGGGAGAATGGAAAAGACGGCATGTCCTCCTGACTCCATCACTTCTCACTCAATGTGTAAAGACCTGAACTTGACAAAGTAGTTTAGAGCTTTTCTGCATACTAAAAGGAAGATCTTTGAACAAAAGAAGCTGACCAAGTGAAAATCTAAAGGGATTTTCTCAGATAATAGTACTGGTTCTATCAGTAAGATCTTTGCTAAATAGCTAAATAGCTTTATAAATAGCTATATAAATAGCTTTTAAATAGCTTTTTTTTTTTTAGCTATATAAATAGCTAAATAGCTTTTTTTTTGCTAAATAGCTTTATCGTAAGCCTGCAGTGAAACCTCTCTACGATATCTTCATTCATTGTCCTTTTTTCTGACAGAAATGCAGCCCCAGAAATAATAGCGTTTTACACACTTGCAAGAACCAGGGCTGGTAATTATAGAATCATAGTATGGTTTGGGTTGAAAGGGACCTTAGAGATCATCTAGTTCCAACTCCCTTACCGTGGGCAGGGACACCTCCCACTAGACCAGGTTGCTGCAAGCCCCATCCAACCTGGCCTTGAACATTCCCAGTGAGGGGGCAGCCACAACCTCTCTGGGCAACCTGTGTCAGTGGTCTCATCACCCTCACAGTCAAGATTTTCTTCCTAATATCCAACCTAAATCTACCTTCTTTCAGTTTGAACCTGTTCCCCCTCATCCCATCAGTACATGCCCTTGTGAAAAGTCCCTCTCCAGCCTTCCTGTAGGCCCCCTTCAAGTACTGAAAGGCTGCTATAAGGTCCTCCTGGAGTCTTCTGCTCTCCAGGTTGAATAACCCCATCTCCTTCAACCTGTCTTCCCAGGAGAGGTACTCCAGTCCTCTGATCATCTTTGTGGCCCTCTTCTGGACACTCTCCAACAGCTCCATGTCCTTCTTATGTTGGGAGCCCCAGAACTGGACACAGCATTCCAGGTGGGGTCTCACGAGAGCAGAGAAGAGGGGGAGAATCACCTACCTTGACCTGCTGGTCACACTTCTTTTGATGCAGCCCAGGATACCATTGGCTTTCTGGGCTGCAAGCGCAAATTGCTGGCTCACGTTGATTTTATCATCAAACAACACCCCCAAGTCCTTCTCCTCAGGGCTGTTCTCAATCCATTCTTCACCCAGCCTGTATTTGTGCATAGGATTGCCCCTACACAGGTGCAGGACCTTGCATTTGGCCTTGTTGAACTTCATGTGTTTTGCACAGGCCCATTCCCCAAGCCTGTCAAGGTCCCTCTGGATGGCATCACTTTTCTCCAGTGTGTTAGCTACACCACACATCTTGGTGTCATCAGCAAACTAGCTGAGGGTGCACACGATCCCACCGTCTGTGTCACTGACAAAGATGTTAAAGAGAACCAGTCCCAATACTGACCTCTGAGGAACACCACTCATCACTGATCTCCATTTGGACATTGAGCCATAGATCACAAGTCTTTGAGTTCAACCATACAGTCAATTCCTTATCCACCAAGTGGTCCATTCATCAAGTCCATGCCTCTCTAATTTAGAGACAAGGATGTCACGCAGGACAGTATGAGATGCTTTGCACAGGTCCAGGTAGATGACATCAGCTGCTCTTCCCTTATCCATCAACTCTGTAACCCTGTCATAGAAGGCCACCGAATTTGTCAGGCATGATTTGCCTGCCAACCTGCTAGATTAATTTGCAATTGCTTTCAGTTCTAGGCCACCAAATATTGATGGCATTTGTTTTGAACAGGAAATTCACGTTCATGAGAAAAAACAAACCACACTCAGCATCTGAACAGTGACTGCATGCCCAGAAGTGTATGCTCTTTGAACTTTCAACTGGGATTTCAGACAGTATTATCATTAAGTACTGGTATTTATTTCATGTCCATAGTACCCGCCAAAAGAGGTGGGGTTCACAACACAGCTACACAATATGCTAGGAAAAACATGATTATCTTTGCCTAGAATGAGAATCCCACTAGCCGCTTGAAGAGTTGGGACAATTTCAGAAAACTGTCAGGGCAAGCCTGAGGTAGGATTTATAAGAAGTTGCCTCAAAAATTAAATTCAAATGCTACCCATGCCATGGGAAATGCGTGTGTGAGCTTACACAGTTGTTTTTTTTTATCACCACACCATCAGCCTCACTGATTCATTCTAGGAGAAGGTGCAGTTTTGCACATCCAGCTGCACTATCAGACAGAGTTTGCCACAACAGGGCATGGGTGTCTGGACAGAGCTGGGCCCAAAGACCTGCCTCTTTATTCCTGAGTTGAACAAGCCTATTGATGTACCAAATAATGCTGATGATGGGGTACGAGTCATGTGGCTGTTGCCCATGATATTTGGTAAGAGAATGTTTTCCTGAAGTGTAAATGGATAACATCCATTCTGAATGAGTCTTAAGATTTGCAGGGAAGTGATATCTCGATCTGTGCCATAACTAGAAAAGGACAAAACTATGTATATAGCTTCAAATATGACTAAAATGCACTAACAGTAAGATAATAGTATGAAGTTCCATGAGTGCTGGAACCCATAAATTCTAGTTTCTTAGGATTTCTATCCCAGGATCGATTCTTTGATGTCTCGTAAAAAGTCAAATGACCAAAGTTTTTCTTGCAGTAGAGACATTCACAAAGCCTTTACTGTGTGATTTCTCCACTGTCTAATAAAAGGAAGTAACATTCTGTAGTTTTCCATCTCCTGGGAAACGTTTCTCTTATCTCTTGGGCTACCTCTTTTATTGAAACTTGAAGGGATTTACAAAGCTGGGACTTCACCTGTTTATGACAAACATACAGACGTACACAACATGCACCACTTAAACTAAGGTAGGAAAAACCTTACTAGTGTAGACACACAAAAAAAAGAAACTCTAGCACAAAACTGAAAAAGAGCAAATAGTATAACAGCAAACTAGCTTTAGAGAAATCTCTGATTTTCATATTTATGTATTTGGGAGAATAGGCCTTGAAAATGGGACTATTCAATTACCCAATTGACATGATGAAAATCATAGGCAGCCAGAATACATTTTTTCCAGCTTTATGCCTTTAACAATAAGTTCTGCCAGCTAATCACGTTGTAAGTCCAAATATTCTTTGAAACTCTATTTCTTCTCTGACTTGAGTGACTGCCTTTTCTCCCCTATGGCACAAAATTGAGAAAGCAGCATTGATCAACAATGTTTTTTCCCCTCACTAGTCTACATTTAATCATAACTTATTTCCTTTCCTCACTAAACCATACGAAACATAGAAAGCTTTCCTCAAATGTAACCGCTGAGCTCTCTGTAGGAACATTGCTGTCTAACATGTTAGAGCATTGGGATATCTCACCTAAATTATATACAATCCTGCTGTATCCAAAACCAAAATTAAATGTCCTACAGTGAGGGGGTTTAACACCTCGGAAATTATGCTGCAAAAAAAAATAACTGGTTCAGTCATATGAGTTAATTGGTAAGTTGCAAACTAAAAGATTATCAAGGCTTTCTGAGAAGTGACGGAAGAAATCAGTTTCAGAGATAAGGGCCCTCAGTGGAAGTAGCTTGCTGCTATGCCTTCAGGGTTTTACCTGACAGCCAGCAACAGGAGCAGTGCATTAAGTCAATACTGGCATAATGAGGGTGAGATGGCCAAAGCTTTTTTCCTGCTGCAGTGGCATTTGTATCAGGCCTCCATCCAGTGACACAAGACCTTAGATAGTGTCATTGTGATAGCCAACAATTTGAATAGCACTGAAAGTAGTTTTAACTAAGGTTTATTTATCTTACATATTCCTGGAATCTCTTTTTTGGGGAGACAGCCACAGTAGCACAGCAGGAAGTGATTGCAGTGCAGAGAAACATATTCCTTTGCAATCATTCAGAGAAATCTTGGGCCATTCAGAATTCAGCACTTGTACCCAAGTTCCCCCTCCGTTGTATTATGGAGCTGTTTAAAGAAGATATGTGAGGTCAAAGTAATAAAACAACCACACCAATTCATACAAGTAAGTTTCTGTGAAAAATTGCAGGAATGCTCATCTCATTTTCCTCCGTAAATAGAAGCGTTCAGCTGCTGCTAATTGGTATGCCCATATCCGGCAATTTTATTAGAATTTGGTGGATTCTCAGTATTTGCAAAGAAAAGCAGGTACTACACAGTAAAACTGGGTGGACAAACTTCAAAACAACCTAGGCTTTATAAGGATACTAAGTGTAATTCAGGTTCCAAATTAGGAGCCGGATCTTGGAGGTTCTGCAGATATTGAACTCCCTTTGAAATTTACAGCAACTTCAGCTGCATCTCTTATTAAAAAGTGATAGAACTTCTATTGCACCTGTGTACACTTCAGCTATTCATTCCAGAACAGTTCATTCTGTAAACAATGCACACTAGTGTAGGTACTATTCATAGGCGAAGCAAGTATGCTACCAGACCAGATTCAGGAGCTTGACAGGCTTGCCCCTTGCTAAGTAATATAACTGTTACTTTTCTAACATCCCAAAAATTGTCCAAGCAAAATGCTGACAAATCATTTTCCACTTTGAAAATCCACGACAAAGAAACTGATTACAGTGTGCATAAATATATTTTAAAAAAAAAGTATGGTGTAAATGTGGAGGATAGCAGCAGGGCACAATTATATGAAATGTCCTGCTAAACATTTATATGTTTAGGAAAATATTTCAAGGATTTTTATGCTAAATACCTCACTGAAACTGTAAAGGGTCTTTTCCTCAAACAACCCACAGCTGAGCTGTGCATGGGAATGATATCTAAATAGGACTGTCCTGGTTTTGCTGGGACAGAATTCTAAGATCATCTTTTTGTTGAGAGAAATGGTAGTATTTAGGGACTGCAGAGGCAAATTCTGTGAGAATGAAAGAGATAAAATGCTCTGGTGTGCAGGATTCCATAGTGACTAAGGTTGAGGGTAGTTTTGAACCATGCAGGTGCAGTGGGCCAGGAGGGGTGAAGCTCAGGGCAGCTGACCCAAGCTGGCCAGTCAAAGTATTCCATACCATAAATGTCAACCAAACTACAAATTAAGAATTTGTGAGGTTCGTGTGTGTGTGTGTGTGTGTGTGTGTGTGTGTGTGTGTGCGCCATGGCTGCCTTCCCGAGAGGGCCCCATCTGNGTCTCAGTTGTCCCACAACTGAGGCCTGCTCCTCCACTTGCTGTGACCACTGTATTCTTGCTGGAACTGTTGTGCTCACAGTGTTGGCATTTAGCCCTCTTTGAACACACCCTCCTTTGTTGGGGTTCATGCAGGTTCATCTTGAGGTTCCTGGACACTACTGCATTATCCAAGAAAAACACTTATAACAACTTAATGCTATTATACAGTAATTAAAACTACACAACCAGAAACTAAATTCTCTCAGCCAGAGTTAAATTTCCCTGTGCTACACACTGGACTTCACCAACTTCCCACATTACCCACAAGTATGTCCAGGGCCCTGAGCAGAGAGAATCCCACCGATAGGTTTGTG
>VZRW01001775.1:0-34201 GCA_013398125.1 Aegotheles bennettii
ACTTGGGCAGTGTGGCTTGAGAAATTGCCTGAGTACCTCAGCCTTCTCCATATCCCAGGTAACAAGGTCTTCCGTTTTCTTCCAGAGATGGCCCACATTTTCCCTAGTCTTCTTTTTATTACTGACATACCTATAGAAGGTCTTCTTACTGACCTTGATATTCCTGGCCAGATTTGATTCTATCAGGGCTTCAGCTTTCCTAACCTGATCTCTAGTGCTTGTACACTTTCTCTGTATTCCTCCCAAGCTACCTGTTCTTGCTTCAACATTCTGTAGGCTTCCTTTTGTGCTTGAGTTTGTTCAGGAGTTGCTTGTAATATACCCTCAAAGGATATGGTAGCCAAAGTTAGGTTGACATTAAAACATTTTATTAGGTCCCAGTAATTCTTCCCTTCCAGTGATTTGCTTTTCTACAATAATCCTTGTGGTGTCATAAACTTCGACACTAACAGCTTGATTCAGGGGGTATTATTGCTAGGATTTTCACTGCTGTCATGATACACAAAATCATAACATCTTTTGCGGAAGGCATGTAGTAAAATACAGCAGCATGATGGAGAACAACAGATTTTCAGTCTGCACAAATCTCAGTTCTCTCTACTTTCTTTAACAGAGGATGCACTGTGTGGCTTGTTCAACCTCTGAACATGACTTCACACAAATGTATAAGTGAGGTTATGTGGCATATACAGGACTTGGCCTGAATTGGCCTTTCCAGTTACCCTTACTCAGATCTATCCATATTGCAGAAACTCTAATAAAAGTCAAATCAGTCTGTTGAACAATCTGGGAATAAAAAACTAGTAGGGTTGGCAGAAGATAACAGTTATGTCACGCACAAAAATGGAGTAAACAGCAAAATTCTCTTAGCCCAGGTGTGCATATGTCACATACATATTTTTTTATTTAAAAAAGACTCATGAATATCATCATATCAAATTCACTCCTTCCGCTTGCAAAGATTTTCAGATACAAAATAACTTTCAGTATCTGTCCAATCCATCCAACTGAAATGCATGTTCATTCTGATGAGATAATTATCTAGCAGTATCAATTTTGACAGTGATTCTCAAGTGACAAATGGTTTATCACAGAATTTTTCAGTATCTGTAGTGAATCCAAGTTGGTAATTTTCAAATGCAGAGTTTAACTCCCCTAAGCTAACCATAGCTCTCTAATTAGTGTTTGTAATTGTTAAAATAAACAATGCAAAAATTAGCTTGTTTTGTTCACAATGCTCATCTTCAAGTTTTCCACTTTCATATTTGCCCTTGTACTAAATGTGATGCTACACACTACTTGTATGTCACCATGACAGATTTACAGCTTTGATTACCTGTAGCTTTCCTAGTCATCAACAGTGTGCATTTGAATATGAACCTTTCACAACATACTCATCGTATTTACAGACAGCATGTGGCTTACCATGGCCTTTTTAATCTAATACATAAATTTAACATTAGAAATCAAAGCTAATTAAGTAAAGATAAGAGCACTGCTGGTTGTTATAAAATTGGAAATAAATAACTGAGATTGGTGACTGAAATCAGTGGAGTATTGGATTGTTGAGACCAAGAAAGTTTTTAATTTTTAAAGAAATACTTTAAATTTATTATTTTAGCCAATGTAACTGCTAAAAAGATATTAAGAATTTCCTCTGACAAACACTATAGAAAAAGAGCCTTGTGCTTTTAGGGAAGTTTAGTATCAAAGGAAGATTGTCAGAAGTACTTGGCTGACAAAAGCCCTGATCTTTAAGGTCACCTGCAGGTCCATCCTACTTTTCTCTTTTGTCTCCCTGTCAGCAGTTCTTCTCTGAGTGGTGCTACCACTGTGATACAACTACTAGAAATTATGAACAAGCAAAATTCCTTATGAGTATTTTTAATATCAGGTATAATGGTACAACTATTAATTTCTTTTAATTAGAAGTTTATTTTAAATCAGGGTTATTTCTTTACAGTTAACAGATTTTTTTCCTACTCACACAATTCTTGTATTTACATTTCAAGAATCAGATTTCTGGAAGTTATTTTAAAGTTTTTATTTAAAAACAGTCTATTTTTTTTCTTCGAAGAATATCTATGGTCTATACAATATTAGATACACAATACAATGTTCTTTTTGGGTTTTTTTAATCTAAAAATATTTTATTTAAAAATATTTCATATGTTTATTAGCAACTGAATTCTCCTCCAAATCCTGTTCTGCAGAATCCATTTAAATGTAACTTCTGCAAGTGAAACATAGAAGGTTGTTTTTGTTTATGAGAAAAAATTGATTTATGCACATACTAAGTGCTTCTGGAATAGAGTTTGCAGATGCAATTTTACAGTGCCGCACATTTCGTTACAGAGCTGTGATTCAGCCCTTGGCTTGGGAGTAAGAAATGAAATAAAACATATGAAAAAAGGACACCCTTCTCCCAACATATATACAAAAGACATAAAATAAATTAACATTTATTATGTTTTCTAAATCACCTTCTAGAATCTAATTACCTCAATAGACATAACATCATGACTGCTTAATAGCATTTATTTTCCATCCGTGATTATTTTTGGCCAAGTCCTGGTTCCAGGAGAGCCCAAATATCATGGCTTAGCATGGAAGTGCAGTACCTTCCCATTTTGCCATTTGGGAAGAAAAATGCTGTAGAAGTTGGACTAGTTTTATGGCTTGAATCTAGCTCAATTTGTTTCAGGCACTTTGCCCTTCCTGCTGCTGAATGAAGCCATTGCTTGCATTTCTCTACTTGAAAAAATCACCTATTTTAAGGTTGTTTATTCGGATTTTGTTCTGACTGGTTCTGGAGTTTCAGCCTGCCTGAGCATTTGATCCTCAACATCTATTCCTCCCAACTCCTTTTCCACGCAAAGGTTTACTGTCTCTAACATTCATAGCAGTGCACCCCAACACTCAGCAGTCAAGAGGTCTCTCCATCACACTTTCCATCCTAGTCTTCATAATCAGTTATGATGCAGCTGTTCACCCCAAATTCAGATTGTTCCAGTTAATTTTCCTGAAGTACTCCTACCAACACCTGTCTATCTTTATTCCAGAACCTTATCCCAGGTTTTCATCTCCAAAATAATTCTTTTGCCAAATCCTGATTCCAGGACAGAGCCCAGAAAATCAACAATTCTGATTATTGTTTGCTAGGGAGGAAATGGGATCCTTTCCCAGGTTTTCAGCTGGGAATTGGCTGCTATTGGCCCAAGAAATTTCCTTCGTCATTTGGTGACCCTACCAGCAGGTTACGTGCTCTGCAGATTTCCCTCTCAGAGAGAAAACCCATTTTATTTTATCTGTCTTCCTCTTTCCCAGCCAACCTCACTATCATCCTACAGTTCTTTTTTGCTTTTGGCAGCTCTCCCAGAACACTGGCCTGAAAGCGTAAAGAAACCACACTGATCCTGTGGTTTCCAGAAGAGACCAAGGCACTTTATTACATATTTCATGCAGCTGTGCCTTCTTGGCCATCTCTCTCACTTCCCCAGATAAATCCGTCTTTTTTCTCCATCAGCACATATGGATTTCTAAGATGATCAGGTCAATGACTCATTGTACACACTTGTTAGAGGGGATCATTTCTGAGGTGCTTTGCACTTTGGTGAAGTGGTCTAGTTCAATTTGGGTGTACTGGAATGCAGAATTACTTCTCTCCATGTTGGAAAGAATAGATGCTCCTATTTTATGTCTTCTTGAATATTGCTAGGCAGATTTAATGATAAATACACTTATGTATCAATGCTAAAATGTACACATCACTATTAAACCATGTTTAAATATGTTCACTATTAGTAAACCTGTACTTACTTCTGGGCTCAGTCAAGAAGATTACAGAAATATGGATTTCATTTTTGTTACTGTTTGTATACATGTCAGTATCTATGTGTATTTTCATACACATGTGTATACAGAGAAAATACTGATGTTTTCATATATATTTTATTTCAAAATATAAAAGTAATTATGATGACTCACAACCAATCTTTGCAATATAAATTCCAAAAAGACTTTAAATCACTACTAGAATATATATCAAATAGAGAAATTACATACACACACACAGACAACACATTTTTTTAAGATGTGCAAGTTTTATTTGCATTGTACAGTGCAAAGAGAAAAAAAAGAGAGGTGGTCAAATCTATTAATTTAAATCATCACTTCTTAATAGATTTTGGGGAGAAAATGAAGCATTTCACTATCATTAACATCCAAACCCAAATATTTATTTCAGAATTCTTTTGAAAAAAAAAATGTAATTGGACAATATAAGCCCACATTTGGGATAGGAAAAGTTCATTTATTATTGAAGGCTAATGAAATGTAGTTTGATTTATAAATATGGTTCTGCTTGCTATTGTCTTTCTTTTGTCATAATCATCCTGTCTGCACAAAGGAAAGGCATGGTTAGAACCATGCACCCTGCATTTAAAGGTGCACAGAGAGCAACAGAAACATGCTAAAGGAGACTGTAGCCCTGTGAATTCTCAAAGCTGGCTCCTGGTGCAACTCTTCAGATTCTATAGAAGTGAAATGTTTTCTCTGTGGTAATTATAAACCCATGCTTTAGAAATTAAAAGTCAGATCTCACCAAAATTTTTGAATTGAGAGATTGTTAGTGTGACTTAGTGTCACCAGTTTTTATACAAGGAATGAAATGGCTCTCCCTGTCCAGATGGCTGCCTTCATCTCATCCCTACCTTCCAATCCCTTTTGTGTGCAGGTGTCAGTCCAATTACATTTCCTGACACCTGATAGCTGTGTTTAGCTGTGGTTTCTAGATCATGGGTTTGTCAGTGGATCCAACAAAAAAGGATAGGGAAGTCAAAGCAGCAATTCCAATTATACCCAGAGTTTGCATTCTAGATGTGAGTAGAACACTTTGGCTCTCAATAATACTGCATTATGAGAAACAGAAAAACAAACAAAACCAGAGATTCTAACAGAGAACTTGTACAGAGGTTCCTTCTGTACCATAGGGAATGGAATCTCCCCCCCATAGCAGCAGAGGTTATTTTAAGAAGAATCCATGCAGGAAAAAATAGGAAGCCCTGCACTGCAACTCTGGTGTTTGAGGTTGTGCATTTTGAACATGCTTGCAGGGTTCATATCTCTTTTAATCCGGGGGGTTAAGACATGTTGAGAGAATTAACTAAGGGCTTTGCACAGCTAATTTCCCAACTTGAATTTGTCTTGAAAGAATGGTAGAAGGATGCATCTGGGTTGAAGATGTGTTTAATATGACTTCTGTCCCTGTTTCATTGACTAGTTTGGTAGCTCATCTCTTCTATTTTCCTAGTCTCTTTTATGGGCATAGATCTCACTGTATCACTGCTGTCTTTGCATTTTTGTAAATGCTAAAATTCACTTCAGCATGTGGCTCCTTTCTGCTTCATCTTTAGGATGTGATATGGCAACATTCCAACACTGCTTAAAAAGTTAGCGTGAAAATGAAAAAATCCTTGAACACAAAAATATATACAACAAAGCTGTGCATTCTTATCTGATATAGGCTTTCCTAACACCATGATACCCAGGGAAGATACCCTCCTTCAGCTTCGTGTTTCCATTTCTGTGCAGCTGTGCTCTAATATGAATTCATGGAAAGGTTATATGAACTGTGGTTTAGCTTTTCTTGGCTACCTTGCAAAAATTTTCCTACATCACAAAACTCCCAATTAAGTATTGGTTCATAAATGCTCCACTAGTATCAACTAAATGGTTACTAGATGCAGCTGCATGTGTTAATAACTTATGAAGTACAATAATGATACATATTTAATGAGTTAAAACATTATTACAGCAGAAAGGAAACAAGTATCTTACTTTCATTTATAATATGATAGCCTACAAGAAGTGGGAAGAAATTTTTCTTCCCTTGTGTAATTATCTAGTTACATTAGAAGGTTGAAAGGGGATTTGATTTCCACTGAAATCTCAGGTGCTAGCATCTACTGGAAATACGATGACAACTAGATGAAGTAGCAGTCTATGCTAGGATGGAGACACCAATTATTCATAGATTTTAAGACCCAAAAGGGACCATTATGATAATTTAGTCTGACCTCCTTTATAACATAAGACTTATAATTTCACACAGTAATTCTTGTGCCGAGCTCCTAAGACATTCCTGTGCATTAGTAGAACAATTTTAATAAACCAAATCCTGAAGTCTCAGTTTGGCACAGAACAGAAAGTGGAAGAATATCTCAATCTTTTCTCTGCTCCACTGAAATCACTGATAGCTTCACCTGAGTGCTTAGTAAAGGACAGTCAGTAAAAGACTTCAAAGCACAGGCCCATGTTAAAATCCTGAAATGTGTATAATGTAGAAGGTATATGCCAAGTTTAAATATGGTAATTTATTTTAAATTGATGAAGAACATTATGGGATGTTACAGTTTAGAATATCTGTAAATGGCTCATTAAAATGTCAGAATTTTATTTCTGTATTGTCTTTAGCACCACAGGGGTAGTTAGAGCACACTTGGTCTACTGTTAGTGTGCTTATTCTGAACATAGCATGTTCTTCTATTTTGACATTGTTTTTTTGTGCCAGAGGAGGTCTTTTAATGCACACGGTGTCACCAACTTACAATGATGACAGTTGTTCCAGTTTATCTGCTGGGTAATATGACTCCTCCTGAGCATTAAGTTCTCTGTTTTTTCTTTACTTCTGTCATTTGCTTATTTTTCAGCTCAGTTAATCGACTCGTATTCATGCAGCTGAGCCCAAACTTTCATACAGGTGGATTTTTCCTGTGTTTTCCCTCTGCTTTCACCTTCTCAGTTCTTTCATCTTTATTCTGGGGCAGGGAGATGGGGGATGTGCAATGCAGTCTCACAATACAGTCAGACAAATATTTTTAGTAGTTTTTTGCTGGTGAGTGATGAATGCATGTGTTTTAGCTACTCCCAGGAGAGCCTAAGCAATGGGAAAGATAATTTAGACATTTTCAGAGAAAGAATTTGCATTCCTCCTTTTTTTACTTTCTGTGCTTGTCATACTTGTATCTTCCCTTTAGTAGAGTTAAGTTTCTTAAATGCATTATCAAGTATGTTCAATTTGTTATTTTACTTCTAATTCTTCTTAGAAGGTGTCGTTACTGAACACATGAAAGATAATTCTGGAAAAAGGAAACTGGATTGCAAATTGCCATAGGAGTCTGTACTGGGCAGAATCAACTGGTGTGATACTGACAGAGGCTTGTGATGAAGAAGTAGTATAAACTTCAGTTTATACTATATCTGCAAACTGAATCAGGGAAAGTGTGTTCTGGATCTTTAATTCTCAGAACGCATTAAAAATAACATTAGAACACTATTAGATAAAGGTAGGCTTGATTACTTACTTCAATAATGTTAAAGCTTTCCTCATTTTTTTCTACGATAATATGAGCTGAATCCTGTGGCTTATATGGAAATACAAGCATGTATTCACAGTATTACAGATCAAATAACAGGCTGTTCATGATAATACCCACATTTGTATACTAATCTAAAGTGTAACATGCTACTTTAAAACAACATTAAATAAAGGAAGAAAATTAGGAAAGAACACTGTATTCTTTCATTTTTAACAATGAACTCTAAAAGCTTGATTTCCAAATTTATGCAAAAATATTTTGCATATACTGGTTAGTTTAGACAATACCTGTATGGTACAATATTATTACCTAGGGCATCAGTGTCAAACTCCAAAAGAGGCTTTATATATATAGATATATACACATAGAGATACATAATTCAAAATGGTGATGGAGGAGGCAGTGTGCCCCATAATTATTCCCTTTTGGTGACTATGCTTCTAAATCTATGTCAGTCCAATCTTTAGTTATACCGCAGTTTAGTCTCCACTGCAGTGATAAAATATCAATAAAGTGTAAAAAGACCAAATTGTCAGTTTAAGGTGGATCAGACCAGCAATACTCAGCAACTTTGCACATAATCATTTCTGTCTTTTTCTGTACTCGGGGTCTTTAGAAAGAACTGGGGAAAAAATAAATCTGTTTTCTTTTCATCTATCTTAGCATTGTTGTTTTTTTTTTCCTATGTGTTTTTCTTGCCTGGAAAGTAAACCCCAACTAATAATTTCCCCTTTCAGTTGACAGTCAGTTTCATTTCTCTTTCTCAAGTGCTCATGTTCTGCATGTGTGTGTGTTCAAATATTTGAAGTGTCAACGAAATGCACATATTCCTCTTTTTTCACCTACTGCTTTTTATTTTACTGTATGGAACCATAACATTATTCACAGTGTGCCATTTCCTTCAAAGTAGGTACACAGTTGCATTAAGGTATCTTTTGATCAATCTACTCAGATAAAGATATCTCAGAAATATCCTGACTGGATTACTAATGCCAGAATAAAATGCAAGTGGAAAAGGGGAATATATATGGATTTTATTTTGATTTATCTTCCTGCTTCTTGGGTGGCCACTATAGAAACTGCATAAGCTAACCTGAGGAAAGAGAGAGGATTTAATCTACTGCATCATTAGCTCCTAACATCTTCCTTTTTTTCTGCAGATACATAGCTATTTGTCAAATGTCCCTGGGCAGTCTGTGTCTGAACTTTATCCAGTCATGAGCAAAATTAACAGCAGATTTGACAGATTGACACATAGTCTCGACACCTTTACTTCTCTAGCATAAAAATTTTGATGTGTGCATAAGCTCCCCTGCGTGTCACCAGGATGTAAGCAAGCCTGCAGATAGGAAAGCAGAGGAGTAGTAATATTTCTGGATGGTGGAGAGTTTCAGGAACTCTTAGTGTACAATATTTTAGAAAAGGGACTGCTCTATGAAGCAGAGATTCTCAGTTTACAGACTGAGTTCCTCAGGCAACCTGTCAGGAGAATTCATGTGATCTACCATCTACTTCCAAAAGTTTGTTTCTGCAGATTCTGCACTTGGGTCTGGACAACTCTTGTGGTACGTACAGACTAGGGAAAGAGCAGCTGGAGAGCGGCGCGGCTGAGAGGGATCTGGGGATCCTCATTGATATCAAGCTGAATATGAGACAGCAGTGTGCTCTGTCAGCCAAGAAGGCTAACCATGTCCTGGGGTGCATCAAGCACAGCATGGCCAGCCGGTAAAAGGAGATGATTGTCCCAGTCTACTCCACACTGGTGCAGCCTCACCTTGAGTACTGTGTGTGGTTTTGGGCATCACAATATAAAAAAGACATCAAACTACTAGAGAGCATCCAAAGGAGGACCACGAGGATGGTGAAGGGTCTGGAGGGGATGCCTTAGGAGGAACGTCTAAGGTCATTTGGTTTGTTCAGTTTGGAGAAAGAGGAGGCTGAGGGGTGACCTCATTGCAGTCTATGGCTTCCTCATGAGAGGAGAGAAGGCACAGGTACCAATCTCTACTGTGACCAGTGACAGGGCTCGGATTAACAGCAGGAAGCTGTATCAGGGGAGGTTTAGGTTGGGTATCAGGAAAAGGTTTTTCACTCAGAGGGTGGTTGAGCACTGGAACAGGCTCCCCAGGGCAGTGGTCACAGCACCAAGCCTGCCCGAGTTCAAGAAGCATTTGCTCTCAGGTACATGGTGTGACTCCTGGGGTGTCCTGCAAAGGTACAGGAGTTGAACTCGAGGGTCCTGATGGGTCCCTTCTAACTCAGCATATTCTATGATTCTGTGATTCCAATTAATATACAGATATTCTGACATTATGGTACCTTAGCTTCATGATAGTATAGCTATTATTTTTGATATAAGTAACTGCAAAAGAGGGCAATCACAAGCTTAATTTTGTAGCTGGATTTCTGTATTTCCTCATCATTTCAGGGTCTTATCTCTTCAAATGTATACTAATATGCTGTTTATGCACAAGAAACACAACATTTTGTTTCATTTTCATCATATTTTTTTGTTCTTGCATTCGCTTTTTAGGAATATAAATTAATTTGTTCTGTATTTATCTGGGCCTGCAAATATATAAACAGCATGCAGCATAAGATGTTAAGAAGTCAGAATTTTGTCTCAGTCTTTGTTGTTTCTTAAGAAGAAAATGAAATACAAATATAAGTTTTTTGTAAAACTGTAACCTCCTTCTGGACTTAACTCAGAAGCGTATAAAACCAGGATGTAACAACTATTTGGAACTATAAATAATAAGTCTAATTCCCAGTAGTTCTTACATCCTGATTCCTCAGCAATTAGTGTGTATGTAATATGAAATGTATTTGGTTTAAAGGAAAAAAAAATCCTACTTCACACAGCCAAACCCTCCCCAAGCAGAAGAGTAGGAGCCTTAAATTTAACCTCAAAAAAGAAGCAAGTTTAAGATTTAGATGTATCTAGGCTGATGTTTTCAGAGAAATATAATTATGAATCAAATAATTTCCTTCATAAATAATGTCCTCACTCATAATCTGTGCAGGGTTAGCTACCAAAAGGAAATACCAGTCTGTTGAGACAATGAAACTGGACAGTCTGTGTGAATATTGTAGATGCTTCAAGATACTTCCTACAATTCTCTACAGTTATGCCTCTGCTTACACATTGTCCATCTTCCAATGATTCTTCTCACTCTGAGGTGAGACAGTCAAAACTATGATTATCCAAAGAAGCACTGGGCTTCTCAAATGATGGGAAAGGTATCTTTATTTTTCTTATTTTTTCAGTGTCCCTCTCTATCATGGGAAATGTCTTCCTTTGTGTTCATTAATTGTCCTTGTATGTGGGCTTTACTCTGGAAACTCAGGGTAGAAGATGCCTGGGAGCCTTAAACTACATGATAGGAATTTTATGAAAGGCCATTCTGGGCCAGAACACAAAAGGATAAATATAATGTCATTACAAAACATTGTAGTTCTGTAAAACAAGGAAGAGGGATACAGTCTGTAAAATATAGGTAAATTCTGGTGGAAATGTAATAAAAAAATAGATTAATTGAAACTGGTTAGTGCAAGAATAAGGGAAAATGTGGTGGGGAGTTCAGCCTTCAAAGACAAAAAAAATCTAAAGTTACCAAAAAGTGTAGCTTAATTTTAGGGTTCTTTTTAGCCTTTATGTTGATTTAATATTATTTTTTTTAAGTGGGAAGAAAAGGAACACAAAAGATGCACAAGTTTTTAAAATTATTTTTTTCAGCACTTACTCAAAAGCAAGTTCCTTTTAGCTTAATTACACTTTGAAATTTAAAACATTGCAAGTAATACGGCATCCATATTCAGACTACATGGTTCACCTACTGTTGGGAAAAGGTGAATTCTAAGTCCTGTAGTGTGTTGTAAATTATCCTCATTTGTTTAATGTGTTTTTATCTCTTATGATCATATCATCCCTGATTCAATTAGCTCAGTGGTGACTCCTGGGTTTTCTTCAGATTTACTGCAATAGTTTCTCTTTCTGGCATATCTGATATGCAGAGGAGTTACCTCCTGTCATTTCATTCAGAGACGGATGGAAATGCTAATTTTCTAGGGAGGAAATCTTTGTCTGCCTTTTTATTAGTAATATGACTCCAAATTATCTTACAGGTGTTGTTCACTGGTGAGGTTAGACTCCATCTCAATCTGATAAGGCATTCCCAATAAGATGAAATTAGGCCAGTACTCACAGAAAGAATAAAGTGCCATATGTCCTGACTTTTCATAGTGATCATTATATCCCAGGAGGATATGTACACAGTGTATTCAATTCTGAAAAAACAAAGTCTTCATGAAGCAGTTACAGTTTTCTAACAAACAGTTAATTAGGATGGAGGTATTAGTTACTCTGGTTAATATAAGAAGAGAAAGAACATGTCTGGAAGCAGAGAACTCTGCAAAATGACTCCTTTTTTCAATCTTGATAGTTTATTTTTATGTATGAACACAAGCAAATATGATCTGTGTTGTTACAGTCTGAAATACAATTTAGAAAAAAAAAAGGAATTATACGTCCATGACTCTGCTTATGAAGATTTTATAAATAGTTCCTTTTTTTAAAAAAAATATATATTTTATTTATGGATTAAAGGCTTCACAAAATTTTCACAGTCTTTATTTATAAGCAGTATCACTGAAGAAGTTCTGAGATTGTAAGCCATCCATTATTTTACTTATAATCTAGGTCTGAAGAATGAAATATTCCAAATATATGTCATACCTTCATATTTATGAAATTATAAACCACAAAGGCGTTGGCACTGCAATCAGTGTGACATTTTCTACGAGGTTTTAATGATACATAGATTTGTGATCAGTTACTGCTGCCCCTTAGTGGCCTGTCTATGAAACAGAGAATCATCATTATCAAATGGCTCTCCCTTACTACAGCCAGGGTTCAGCCAGTGTGTTTTATATAACATTTGTATACAAGTTATAGTTTAATTTTAAAAGAACGATTATAACTGTGCTTTGAAATGCTGTTTGGTTTTGCTCTTTATATTGACTACTACAAAATGGCACTACGTTTCAACGTAGTAACACTACATTAATAAGCAGAACATGGAGAGATATTTTTAGAATTTTATTCCATTAAATTCTCCAAAGCAGCATATAACGGTGCATTGTAGAATTTTTTGATACATGTAAATGTAAAAACCCTACAAACACTGGGGATATTTGTTCTTTTCAGATTGCGGTGGAGCAAAGACTGCAAAATGTGCTATAAATATAATTTAAGAAAAAGGCAAATGTAAGGTGAAAAAGTAAATTAGTTTTCAGCAGGGGTAAAATTACTAACAGAAGCATTAAAAACCAAATGTGTTATGGCAAATACACAGTAAACTGCGTATAGCACATTTTGTTAATGCAGATGCTTAAAGTCAGAGCAAATTCACAGAATCACATAATCACAGAATTCTAGGCGTTGGAAGGGACCTCGAAAGATCATCTAGTCCAACCCCCCTGCCAGAGCAGGGTCACCTAGAATACATCACACAGGAATGCATCCAGGCGGGTTTTGAATGTCTCCAGCGAAGGAGACAGAATTTACCCAGAAGCACAGGAAAACACTGTGGTTTTCTGACAGAAAAGTCTCCCTTTCTATTTTGGAAGACCCATTTTCCTTCTTGGAAAATAAAACATACATTCGAAAGAAGTATGAGAGTGCTGTTTATCTTTGATATATTTTATCATGAAAACATTATTCAGAGAGATATTTATTAACAAAAAAATTGCATTTTCTATCCCTTAATTAACTTTCTGGACAAATGAAGCTTCAGTTTGTAGCTTCCAGGAAAAGGCAGCATGTATGAGTCACTATGATCCAGTGGTGTTATTATTCCTTTTTAGATCATTACTTCCTTCTAGTTAAGCTCCAAATTCTGAAAACTTTCTGGTTAGAATCGGGACTGATACAGGTCTATTTTCAAGGGTTTTATAATCTGATAACTTTGGAAAAATCAAGCAGTTTACTAAGATCTTTAGCATTAAAGCACCTAATTTTAAATTTGAACAAATGAGGGTTGTATTTACAGTGCTCATGAGCTCCTGGAACAGAACTTAGATATAGATAATATCAGTCCGTCCCGTCCCCCCCGTCCCCCCTAAAAGAAATAAATCAGCTGAGAACTTAGGTTTTGACTATGGAGGTCTGGCTTTGGTTAATTCCCAACACTGTCTTTTGTGGACTTCAGCAATTGCATTAGCTAAATTGACATTTTTATGTGCTAAATTAGATGTGCTTATAGAGCAAAAAAAAGTGTATTTCCAGTACTGCAGGAAACCTGCAGATTCTTGAGTAAAACTATAGGTAAAATCTGCAGTTCTCTTAAACTTCACAAGCTTCTACCTTGTAGAGAACTATGAAGTTATTTTCTCTTTCTAAATAAAGACTTTTTTCACACTGTCTAAAAACAGCAGTGCTGTAAGGCACGGTTTGTTCATGTACAGGAGAACTGAAACCTGACGATTATGGTACATAACCTAGCTAAAGAGCTAAAAAGATATAGCAGGATATTTACTGCTTTAAACAGCCATCCTACTGTATGGATGAAAATTTTATCAATGCTGACAGGTTTACTAAATTCCAGAAGTTGCTCAAGAGAGCAGAAGTAGCACCAAGGCCATCACACTGAACTCAGGGTGTTGCTCTCTGTTCACCCCCTGTGGCATATTATTGGATGAACTTTCTTTGACTGTGAGCAATTTTTGCACTTTGGAATATCCTGATGTGAGCCCTGGCTTCTGTCATTGATTTGAACTTAATCTGCATGTTGCATCTTTATTGTATTGCCATGATTCATTTAAAAGCAAATGCTTTTGGGCATGGCTGGCTAGCTTTCACGATAGGGTGGGCAGCCAGAAAATGAAAACACTTCAGTGCTGGGGTTTTTTTGGCTTATGTCTTGAAGGAAAAATGGCTAAAAACATGTCTCTCTGCTATTCAGAGTTTTGACTGCTTTAGCTAGAGGGGCTGGATTCATGATCCATTTACTGTTTCCTGTCCAGCATCTAGTTGGTACATTATGTTCCGTGTCTCTTTCCATTAGCTGAGCTCTACGTGATGTCAATTGAAAAAAGCAGTAGCTGTACATTATAAAATCCTCGTAATGGTATGACAATGGCAGTGTTATAGTGGCCTCTTACTTGGTTCTGATGTACATTTTACCATTATATTTCATGCCTTCAGCTCAGCTGCAGTGATAGAAAAAGGTTCAGCTATAGCCCAACTGGAGTTTTAAAATTTTCCCTGAAACACTACACAATGGAACATTTCATAGATTGAGAACACTGGTATTTCTTTCAGTTTACCAAATACAGGACAATAATCTCAGTAACAGGTCTGACAACATCACGGATACTTACTTTCCTTTGAAAAAAAGAATAATAAACCAAAACAAAATTATGTTAGTAACGTAGAAATTATGTATTTTCAGAATGTTTTTCTTTAATCCTTATGTCACAAAAAAGGCATTTCTTGTGATGGCAAATTCAAGGAAGGTAAATGAAACCAAAACCTTATGAAAGACATGTTTACACTTAGATTTGGAAATGAGTTTGTGTAATGCGTTTTGGGGGATGGGAGCAGTAGTGCACTCTTTTTGCAAGAAATGGGTGCTCATTCAGAGATGGATTGTACTTAGACTGAATATTTACCAAAACCAAAATCACAACAGCTGTGCCACTTATGACATCTTATTTGATGCCCAAATTTATGTTATATACATATGATGTGGATTTGTTGTGTTGAGAAAGCAATTGGAATTATTGGTTGATTTACAGCTACTAATCATGGCAAAAGATTTTCACAAGTCCGACAGAGCAGAGAGAATAATTGAGGTCAAATCATCAAGTCTATCAGTAGACTAGGCCCAAAGTGTGCCCCATTTCTGCGCAGGGATCCCCAGCTGCCTATATTGTATGGGTAAAACATGACTACACATAGGGCTGCCAGGCAGCTACAGGTCTGCTTGTGGAGACATATTTAAAGGTATAATGAGACACTGCAAATACTAGTGCTTTTTCTACTAACCAAATACGAAGTATTATCTGAGGGTTATTAGGAACTAAGTATAGCAATGTCTGGTCAGGGTTAAAAAAATATTTTCTTTCTGAATGGCGAATTTGAGTTCACTGCAGGTTTTCTCGGTCCTTTATCTTGCAAGCCGATATTTTGTGGGTTCATGTGCAGAAGGTAAAAATTTTGCTCCAAAAAAGGCAGTCAGGGTGTGTGTCTGTAAGTATATCTCACTATATGAAGAGAAACCAAACATTTGTTAGAGAAATGCACAGTGATGGAAAGGGATTGACTAGAAGAAGGAGAGACTCTGGAAACAGATATATCTGAAGAAGAGGAAGGTAAAATGTGGATGACTTACAGGACTGTATTCTGTGCAATCCCATACTATCCTGAGCATATATGTATTTTTACAACATGTGATAAGGAAATGTTTATAATGCGCATTGTAACAAAGCTTGCTTGATTGTGTTATCAGTAACAGAAAAATAATGTGTTCCTAAGGAGTTCACCCCCCAAAATTGCTCAAATAATCCTCTGATACCTAACTTTTTTTCAGGGTTTTTTATTTCAAAAAAGAAATAGTATTTCTATTGTATCCAAATAGAACAGATGGACAAAACTGTTCATTATTTTTTCTTCCTGGAAGGTTGCTTTATTGATAACTCATTACAAATTTACATGATTATAAGAAAACAAAACATTTTCTCCAGTTGTGGGATGGCATTTTTTCGTTTCTCTGCATGTTGTTCTACCCTGTCCATCTCAAGTCATTAATTCCTTACACAAATAAGACTGTCTTTTTTATGTCTGGACTGGAGCTCATGACAATCACAGAAGCGGCTTGAAATTATTCTGTACCATTTTATAGTTTACTGATCTCTAAGGCTGACAAAAGAAATAAGAGGAGTACTGTGCCAGGCTCTCTAGCTATTATCTTGTGGTACTACTAGTAATCCAGAAGCAGACTATTACAGAAGGAAAAATCCTAATATCAGAAAAGATCCTGGAGGTCTTCTGGGAATATTTAAAGTACAGACAAGAAATGAACAATACTAGAATACAGTGAAGCCTAGAAGATCCTGAAAACTGTGAAATTGTTTAAGAATGTCTAAACCCCGAAGATAATATTTATTTTACAGAGCATATTCCTATCATATTATTAGTTAAAAGAGTCTATATATTTCTCCACTCCAGCTTTGCTCTATGTGTTTAGTAAGAAAGCGTTCTTAACTGTACAGTATTTTGTAAAAGTAGTGGACAAATGAAGATTTAAGAACAGTTAGCTCCCTTGTTTCCATGGTTACTAAGAGTAATCGACACTGATTGCTGAATACAGTAAAATAGAAACAGAATGTACCATTTTAAAGAGGGTACACAAAGAATATATAAAAGTAAATTAACAATCAAGAAAAGAAAACCAACATAATTTATTTGAGACTGAGTTCCCTACTCAATATAATTCAGTGCACAAAGCATACATTATAGATGGCAGCATGACAAAAAATACCTCCATCATTTGGAACTGGTTTTAAATAATATATCTCTTCAATTCTGTAGCTGGAAGTGTGTGTGTGTTTGTGTGAATGCACAGACATGAATATCTGTTGTAGGGCAGCACACAGATAGTGTCCTTTGTTCCAGATACTGATAACAGCATACAATTTCATCTGTTACAGTGTGCGGTAAACTGTTTACTTATTATTATAGATTAGACAACTTATGAAGTCAGGTTGTCTGTTTTCCAGAATTCTGCTCCATGCCATCATTTCAGATGAAACTCTTAAATAAGGTATCTTACTTAAATATAATAGAAAGAAACAAATGGAGACTTGTATATCTCCATACACAATTAATTTACATATCAGAAGCAATAAACCCTTGGTTTTCAACAACTAGAACACAGAATATCTCTGAATTTTTGTAAGAACAACATTGGTTTTGTGCTTTTATTATTGATATTCTTTAACAGTTATAAGGCTTAGATAGAAAGTAAATCTTTTTTATATATTTTATCTTTTAATGTGTGTTTAGCCCTTAGGATTTATGCATAATAAACCAAGTTAGAGTTGACCCTGCTTTAAGGCTGGGAGATGGACAGATGTTATGAACTTACACCTCATTTCTCTGTGATTTTCTTCCATTAGAAAAGGTTTTGTAAGAGGCAATTATCCCCTAAGCCAGAATGTAGGAAATGGTGAGATTGTTTTTGTACTTGGTTAGTGCAGGAGGTGGATTTCTATAGCACTGTAGATTTTTATTAAGTGTTAATTTCCCTGCAACACTTACAGGCTACATAGAAATAATATTCAGTCCAATGACTTTCACTGAGGAAATTGAGGTAGATTTTCTAAGTATGTGTGGCTGCATTTAGTCACTGAATGCCATCAATTTCAAAAAAAAGCTCAGCTCGCCGTAAGATGAATTTTTAAAAGCTTGCTGCTTATTGGGCACTTTGGAAAATCTAGCTTCTTACTTAGGTGCCCAAAATTGGGCTACATCATTTATAGATGTAAAAGCTAAGTGCTCAGGGTTCTATTGAGTCAAAATAATAATCTATTTTTATATTGAACTGCCAGTTCAAAATGTAGTTTTGGCAAAATATCACCAATACAAGTAGAAAAGAAGATTGATCAGCAAAAAGCAGCCATTCAAACCAAAAACCAACCTGGATGCAACTTCATGTTAGTGAAAAGGAAAGATTTCACCAGAACCAGGGACTTCCTGGTTCACAGTGAACCAATTAAGATCACAGTGAAACAATTAAGAAGTTGTTAAACTATGAATTAATGTGTTAGAGAATAAGAAATAACTATCATTAAGGCATCTTGATTTATGCTAGCAACACCTTCAGCGAGGCTGAATTGGGACTCTCTATGCGAAGACTGTTGTGGTCATACACCTTTCCTGAGTTTTGAGACTGAGACTGTTTACTCTGTCTCTTTTGGCTTTCTATAGAACTGGAATAGTTCTCACAACTCAGATGAACCCTACTCACATCTTTGTTTCTGCAACAATATTAAGCAGGAGCCATCACTGTGATATATATTGACCTCTTTTAAATTGGGATTTAAAAAACAGCTTTGAAAGCCGGGGAAGAGATGGCTAGACTAGTTTTACCTGTAAACTAGCCTAGTGAAGCAATGGGTTTCAGGGCATGGAAAGCACCTTTCACCTGATCCTTGTGAGTTACTTAAGTGAGTAAATGCCGAGATGCTCTGGGTGAGTGGTACTTGAATAATAAAGACAAGGAGATTAGCTTGAGTCCTCTGGTAAAACTAGAAGGGGATTTTCTATGCTTGTTTATGGCAAGGAGAGGAACTACTTCAGTTGTTAGAGTTAAAAAAAAATGAAGGTGATTGTCCTCCATCTTCTCTTTGTATCACTGTAACTTTGATGCTTTCTTTGCCATTGTACCAGTCCTCCCTCCACCCAGGGCTGGTTGCAGAACATATTTACTTTGTGTGGGTATGAAGTTTACTCCTCACTATAATGATATTGGTGTAGCTATTGATATTTCACCAATTAGTTACCTAAGTGAAGTGAGCTGGCTTGAGGTCCTAGGCGCTAATGTAGAGTGAAGTCTCTGGAGACTTTGCTGCTCTGGAGTGGGAAGCTGTGTGAGAAACCTTCCCTATTCAGCTGGTACTGCACCCTACCAATCCTCTCAGGGCATGTTTGCTGTCATAAGAAATTGCAGTGTTTGCTGTGTGTGAAAATGTTAGGTTTTGAGGTGGAAAACATACTCCAGAAGGAGGGTAAATTAGCTTAGCAAATGTGTTCTGTGTACCTGCTCAGAGCTGTTAGTAATAACTCTGTTCTGTGTACCTGATCAGGGAAGTAGTAATAGCTCTTGTGCGCAGACAAAGCTGAACTGAATTGCTGCTGTGACAGCTGCATAGAGAGATCCCTAGCTGTTAAGAGGACTACAGCCTTTACAGTCTTATTCTGAAGTTGTGTGTATATGACATTGTTTGGTTGTCGTTTTTATTTTTTAAAATACATATACAGGCATGTTATTATTACTGTTTTCCTAATACTGCTAAAATTACATTTGTCTATCATGCTGTAGGATCATATAACTAGAAAATTATATTTTCAGTTTGAAAAGAAATGCTACCCCTTCTGGTAGACAAAAATACAGGGAAGATCCTGTAGCAGTGACTGTTTCACTCCAGATCACAAAGCATTATTCACAGGTTTAATTTTATTATTGCTTTTAGTTTTCTGCCAAGGATACCTAATAAGAAAGGTCAAGGTATCATCAAAGCATAGACAGATTTTTGCTGAATGACATAAAACTGTCAGAGATGCTGAGCTTTGATGTTCCATTAAGTGATCGATGTAGATTACTGACTTTTGGCTAAATGCTGCTCAACTCTATAAGGTCAATATTTGTTAGTTCATTGGTAGAATAATTAATCAATCAGTACAGGATGCTTGAAGTCAGGAAAAATATATTGCCAAGACTGTATGTCTGGCATTAGTAACTAAAATTATTTCACAACATCTTTGGAATGTTATTAACTCCCTGTGTACAGAATTTATTTGTAACCAACACATTTCTAGTGGAAGAAAGAAAAAAAATAATCCAAGTTAAGAGCACTTCTTGTAACCTTGAGCTCCTGGAAGAAAAAACCTCTAACAAGCAGAGTGCATCATCATTAGTTCTTCCCTTTCACATCATCACACTCAGCTTGGGAAATAATTACATGCAATTTTTCTATTTTACAGTTGGGCCACATGACACAGTGTTCTTTCTTTAGAGCTCCTACTCCAGTTCTCCCATTTTGTCCTTTATTGTAGTATATAGCATTTTGCCAGTAGCCTCTCACGTGTCTCCACTGGAAGCTTTTACAGCATTGAGCACTGCACGTACAGTGCTTTGCACAACGAGGCTCTGGATTTTTAGACCATAGACTACTGCAGCAATATTAATGAATAGGGATAAAGGGTTTCCATATGTATCCTGGGTATTTTCCAGATATAATAGCTTTAAACTTTGCAACTCCATTAGAATTTATACTCTAATGTACCTCACATTGTTTTCAATGTACATGTAAAAAGTGTGTATAGACTTCTTATCTAAGATGCTAAGATGAGCACTTCTTCACTCACTTCACGTGTCCAGGAGGCTTTCAGGCTGTGAGAATTGAAAGCGGAACCTCTTTCTTCGGGGATTACAAAAGGAGATATTTGTAATGAAGTTTTTTGAGTAAGTTTAAAAACAAATTCCTCCCTTATATATCTCGTAGCTATGCATGCACAAAAGTCATGGGTTTTTTGTGGTAAATTTCTGCAGTCCCAATCACAGTGAGATGTTGTTCTGTGTATGACACTATAAAAATAATAAAATATAATGAGTGCTTTTAAAATAATTGCAGATAATTGATGGTTACATTCAATGAGATCCAAATATGCCCTTGAAAATTAGGGAAACACCATGCTGAATTTTTGAAGAATATATAGTTGACGCCCTCCTTAAGGAAAAGGCATAATATTTTTTCCTTGTGTTTTTCATCTTACCAAATATAAATACTAAACTCAAATTAGTTTATATCAAAATTATTTAATAGAAGTAAGAAAGAAGAGAATTGCAAGGATCTGTCACTCAGGGCTTGGAAAAAGTAGAGAAAGAACAACTTCATGGTGTTTTCAATAGTGAGAGACACAGCTGTATTTTGTCAATGCTGAAGAGTGCTATGCCAGCTGGCTTGCAAATGGCTAGACATAAATAAGGGCACCTCCCTGGCTCTGGTTTTTAAGTAGGCCACGTTATGTAACTCCCTCAACCAGGCAGTCTGGTAGAAAGATTCTGCAAGGGAGAGGCTGATCACAGCTACACTGTAGTCCATTCCTTGCCATCTGATGTTGAGTGCACATTGTTCAGAGCCATTGGGGCTGCACCAAGTAGGATGGGGGTGAAATTATAGTCCTTTAGACACTATTTATCCTGACAACAGAAGAGACTTTTACTTCCATTTTAACAATGGAGTACTGAAGCACTGAGAGCCTACATATCTTGAATTTAGAACAGGGCAGAAAACCAGGCCCAGATTTAACAAGCCATAGACTTATTCTGAATCAAGTGAAAATATATAAGCCTCTTGGTACTTTATTAAAATAACTAGGAGTTTGATATACTTTTATAAGAAGTTTGATTCAAAGATTATGACAGTTATGTCACTGATTTTCTCACACAGTTACCTCAAAGCTATGGATTTGTGAGGCCCAATTGATTGGTAACTATATAATTTGATTTATTTTTGGAAAAGATATTTTATTACACAAATAGTTGTTTGTGATTTACCATGATGGAGCCCAGACAAGACAGGCTCAGAGCTTTTCTCTCATGTTGTTGGTTAGTTTGAGGGTTGTATAAAGTCAATCTAAGACCACAAATTACATGAAAATTCTCTGGCATAATTCCTCAACAAGGTGATATTTTTACACTTTGGCTGTTCAACATATTACCTCATGGTTTAAGTTTTCTGGATGTCAGATGGTTAGCACTTTGTAGAAGGGACAAGCAGTACAGTGAAGTTTCCTTTGTAGCATGTCTCACTGGATCGTACTGGGTTACTGTGCCACAACTTGTTATACCACTCTGTTTGAGCTACAGCTACTCTGAAAACCAGAAGTCTGAAGAACAGTTTTCTTCCCTAATACGAGACTGCAAAAATAATCTCTAAATTTATGTGTTACTGTTATTGTGCTCCCTGTTGTATGCCATCAGGTTGCAAATATCTCAGTACCATGTGCTATACAGACATACAGAATGATCTATTACCTAATTCAACATGAGTAATTTGAAACTTGAAAGAATGTTGGAAAGAAAGTTGGAAGACCAAAACAGCTACTTTCACTAGGAATCAATAAAAAATAATCCAGGTTCTGAGGGTGTAAATTACAACAAAACAATCTCTTTACCATCAGAAGGAGACAATGTTGTTGTCTCTATTTTATAGAAAAATAGAACAATTAATTGATTTTTTCAGAATGACCCAGGAGATGAATGGCCAAGGCTAGACCATGAATAATGCTATTAGAAAGGTGAATAAATACTACTTTGTCATCTCTATGAAGTGCATGTTTTATGGCTTCTGATAAAACTTGCCAAGGAACAACAAGATAGTCAACATGAACTTGAAGTCATCTGAAGTACAAGCATATTAAAACTGTCTGCCTATAATTTCCTCCCTTATTTTTTTTTTCAAGGAAGATTCTTCAAAACAATTATGATATTGGTAAGAGTCTATATCCTTTTAAGAATTTTAAGTACTGGAATTCATCTTTTTTCTGAAGAATTTTGTGCTCATAATATTCTTGACATTAGATATTTTCTCAGCTTGTTTTTCCCTGCTTTGGCTGAAAGCATTTACCTCAGAGGCAAAAGAAAGCTTTTACTTTCTGAGAATATTGTCCTAAAACACTTTTTTTTTACTGACAGTGGAATAGAAATACAAGCCAAAAAAATGAGAAATAATCTTTTCTTGCTTATCCATCTTTCTTGGTTTATGTTCGGTTGCAGAAAAAGAACACAGACAGATGATTTGCCACTATTTAAATTGAGTTTTGTCTTGAACTCGCTCGGAGAGAGTAACACTGAGTATAAAACTGCAAAATCAACAACTGATAGGAAGGGTTCTCAAAACCAGAATTAACAAATGTCTCAGAGATTTTATTCTTGGATGGTGTCTTCAGCATGGGCTATGATTTATATCCAGATATAGCTTGATATAGAGATGGATAGTTGTGTTTCGAAGTAGGACAGTCAGCAGGTAGGTTTTCTGAACCTGACAGGTTGCCAATAGAGAGAGACTGGAATAACAACCAATGTTGTGGGTACATTTGTTTCTTGGATTAGAGGAATATACAATCCTGTGAAGTTCCCTTTGCACAGTGCAGCTGGACAGAACTAGATATTCAAAGGTTAGATACATGTAAATATTATTCCTCAGTATATTGGCATATATTTTCATATATTTTTAATGGGCAGATACAGAAGGAAGATTTATAGGAAACCTGATAGAGTACAGATTTGCTAATGTATGGTATATCCAATTAGGAAATGCTGCAATGGTGGAAGTGATAGGCAACCTCTATATTATGAATTCTGGTAGGAGGCACTAAACATGAAAGTGTTGTTCTCCTTTGGCTGCCTGGGGGCTATCTTAAGTGCTAGGCTTTTGATCACAGTGACAGTTTTAAACCCCTTAAGAAAACTAGAACTGAGAATAAAAAAGCTGACAGCTGTGGTTCACCTCTCTCTGTCTCTCTTTGCCTTCCTATTATCCTAAACCCTTGAAGATCTCTGGAGAGTGATACATCTCATAGTGCACATGTGATGAAACAGCACTCATCATCTGTCCCCTGAAAGTGCACTATATATGTCCTTTTTACTTCTGTCACGTTATTGAGACTACTAAAAGGCACAACCCTCAAGACAGGAACACGTGTTACTCTAAGAGCTAAGGTGATACAAGTTTGTATATGGTATCCTTATGTCTGCATAAATTCTGAAATCTGGTAGCTATTGAATAGTAATCAGGCAGCAAGCAGTTTATTGTTTGTGTAAATTAAACTTTGAAGCCAATTAACCTCTTTGGGGGGAAAAAAACCAAGCTTTCCATAAGAACAGGGAAAGCTTAAAAACAGACTGCATAAATAAAAATATAATTTTGTTGTATAATAGTTATTACCTGTTTTAAAAGTTTCATGTTCTATTTCATCAGTGAAGGAAAGAAGCTAAAATCTGAACATGTCAGGTTAGTAGTAAGTCTACTGTAGCTGTAGATGCTGTTGTTGTAATTACGACGTTCATCATCACTCTAGGTAAAAAGCACAAATCCATAAGTGTAGAAATATGTACACTCAGATTTTATATACAAACACAAAAGTAGGCTTTTTACAACTGCAGCTGTGCAACTGTGAATTTTGCAGGTATAGCTGGAAAGATCTATTTAAAATAGGGTTAGTAACACTTACTGTAACATAAGCTATTAAGATCTTTTATGAAAACTCTTATGCCACCTATACAAATTCTTTATCACAATCAGTTCAGCTGAACAGCTACATAGGGAATTGTAGAAACATTAGATGAACCATTCAGTTGATGGCCTTGAAGGACATTGTAATGATATATTGTCCAAGATCATCAGTGCTGTGGCTCCTAAACTCTCTTCCTCATATACAACCTTCTAAAGTCATCATAGTTTATGGATGATAGTGACTGATTACATATTTAGAAGCACCACTGGCAGAAATTATGTTCTAGTTATGGCTGAGAAGATTTTCAAATTCCTGTACTACAGGTGAAGTGGAAGTAAAAGATAAATAAGAATTGCCTTCTATTACAGCATCTGATAAATATGCTTTGTTTAGAATTCTAATAATGGCTGCTTGTAGACTGATAAATCATTGGAGGCTCCAATTAAAATAAGTTAGATTTCTCCTACTGTAGGGAAATTTTCTGTTGACTTCAAGGATTAGATCAGAATCAGATAGAACCATGTTTATGGTAAGTGAAATGCAATTTTGCTTGGTATGTTTAGACTAACATTGTGCACTGAGTTTCTAAAGACAATAACAGAGATTCATCCAGTGTTCTTTGAATCATTCTGTGAATAATGAGCATGATGTTGGGTTAACCAGTCTGAAACAGCCTTCTCTCAAAAAATTATTCAGTCTGAAATATATTTTTTTTTTGTCAAAATAGAAAAAATATATCTCAGTGCATTAAGAGCAGTACAAGACACCATATTTACTGCCATGTGAAGTAGATACATTGGATTTTTCTGCATGAATCTATGGAGGGGCTTCTTTGGAGAGTTTCTCTGGGAGGTTCCAGTGCAGATCTAGAAGTACTGTAGAAGTTGTACAAGAGTCAAATGATTTGTTAAAACCCTCAGGCTTCTCAAAACAACATTTTAGCCATATTTGCAAACTGGAGATGGGTGTTCAAGTTTAATTAAGCCTGTTAACTGAGAATTACAAGAAAGAATGTGGGAAAAAATAGAACATGGGAGAGATAAATTAGTTCAAAATTTTTAAGGTGGACAGAAAAATACAATGTTAATCCCACTAAGTCCAGAATCAACAAGGAAAGTATTATAGTAATTATAAAGGTTGATCTGGTTCCTGGGTCCTTCTGAGTAACGAGAAATATATTTATACTGCAGAAACCTGTAATGTATCACTGTAATTTTGTATTTTACAGCCAAAATCTTTCTAAGGTTGAAAGCTTAATAAACAGGTAAGTAATGGAGAAGAAATACTTCAACACTATACATAATCCAAGCAAGCTTTAGAGTCCTATGTATCTTTTTAACTTAATTTCTAGAAAGTAAGACCTGTTTTGGAAAAGTACTCCGTAAGTGCTTTGCTGAAGTGCTTCACTGAATTGGGGCTGTAGAGCCATTGCACTGAATGTGTCAAATTTGTCACCATATAGTTACCTTCTAAAAGATACACAGTCACTTTAAATCCTCTTCTTCGTATTTTATGATGTTGATAAAACATCATCAACATTTAAATTACTTTAGAAGCCCAAATGACAGAAATCACACCAAGCAATAGACTGTCACATCACAGTAACTGTATTCTCTAACTCAGAACCAGCCAGATCACAAATAAGATACAAATTTTAAACTCCTATCAGAATTTGAATTTGGAGTTCAATAGAGCATGCTCTAGACATCAAATAGGCATTGCCTGAAAGTCAGATAGTTACTGCCTAAACACAGAGAATACCTGACTCAGTATCTGGTTTCAGGGTGAGACCTGTCATGTAGCACAGACAATTGATTTTAGTGAAGTCTGTTCACAATTGTCTTTATAGAGAGTTTGATAACAATAGGAATTCCCATATACTGTTTTTATGATGTAGCGTATTCAGTAAATCATAGTATTGAAACAATTATCATGTATAAAATTGGCATGGGATAGTATTTATAAGGAATAAAAATAGGTCGTTTAATTTACTTGAAATTTTCCTGTCCAAAAATTTAAAAGTTAGTGAGAATAGTGTCTGCTTTTTACAATGATGATTAAAAAAAAAAATTGGTGCAGATTAACCTATGTGTACAGTGATTGTAGCGTAAATGAACTTTTCTTAGTGCATACAATAATTTTATATTTAGTAACCTGTCCTGCTTTGTAGAGCTCCTTAATTTAGCAATATAAGTGCTTCAAAACACTTCTACTTGTTTTATTTTCGAACAGTCATTTTTTTCTAGTACAGTTCTTATGACCTTGATGGGCATTATATCCTGTTTCTAGTGTTCTAATGACTCAGTTAGGGTCTCTGATAGCTTGCTAATAATTTCCTTGCTGTTTGTAGATGATGACAATTTTGATAAGGTACTTAGACTTCTGTAGTAATTCAGATTAAAATTTTGTGCTGCGTCTCGTTTGATTTTTAGTTTATTAGTTCTAATATTCAGTGACAGGTCTGTCAGGTCAAAGTGAACAAAGAATAAATAATGAACAAAAACTTATTACTAATATTACCAATCTTTATGAATTCTTTTTTCTATTACAACTGAAAGGTCAACTCTGTTCTTTTTTCAAAGACACTTTACTCACATCACACATTTGCGTAAAACCCTTTTTATTAAAATTAACAGAAAAAATATGAGTTATCCACTAAAGTAAATGCTCAATTACTCAGTTACTGAAGAATGAGTATATGCACAGGGACCATGTACTAGAAAAAATCATCTCAATAAATATTTTTTGTTTTGGTGGAAGTTTAAGAGCCTCACCTAACAATGAATTTTTAATTCAGTAAGCCAAGTAGATGACTAAAAATCCATTGATTGCAAGCAATGTGGCAAAGGGAAACGTCTGCTAAAACAGAACCACATTAAATCATCTGCTGAATCTTCACCTGCATGTTCCAAAAGAGGGCAGCAAATGTCTGCCTATCTGGTGCTTTTCAGTTCTGGTCATCAGTGGTCACTGCTGGCAGGAAGATGCAGACCTTTCCTATATTCTCATCTTAAAGTACTTTTTATGATAAGAAAGGATTTTTCAGGGAAGCAATGCAAGCCTGATTGGGTCATTTGTACAATATGTATCTTTTAAAATATGAACAGGAGGAAGAGACCGTTTGTTGGTATTTTCTTTATTTCAGGTCTAGTAAAATACAATTTAGAAAAAGACACAACAAAATCATCTGTAAATTCAGGGTAAAATCTCTCGTAGGTTCTTTTACACTCATATTCAATTTCCTCCTTTCTCTCATATAATAGTGAAAATTTTGTGTAAAACAAATAGATACCTACCCCAAACCAAAGATACATGCAGAAAACAAGCAAACAGAAAACCTTTTGCAATATGGAATTGGATTTCTTACAGTACAGTAGGGGTGTTGTGGAACAAAGGTACATCTTCAGAAAGACTGAGTAGAAAAAAAAGGGATGAAATTAAGATTTTCTTCTGAAAGATTCATACACTAGGTCCAAAATGTTGCTTCTTCTCAGATAAAAATCTGAAAAATAGGGGATATACGTAATTTATTGAATATTTTACTGTTCACATTACTACTTCTAAAGATGGCTTACTAGCTCTCATCACTGTGAATGTGTATTCTTACGTGCACACTTGCACACACTTACGCACGTTTTTGTGAATTTCAACTACTACATTTTCCACTTGTTTGCATGGATGCTCATTACCAAAGTATCTAGTCTTTAAACACAGAAAAATAAGGAATGAAAAAAGTGCAACTGCCACATAAAATCAAAGAAGTAACTAAAAAAATATATCTTTCTCTTTTTGATATGGAGAATAACTTGGTATTTTTATCAGCTCTAGGATATTTCTGATAATTTTTTCAAATCCAGAGTGACTTTTTTAAAAAATAGAATCTTGAAAACAGTGACACAATATGTTGAAGGTGCTTTGTCTCATTTTTGCAGAATTGGAAAACATTTCATAGAAAAGAGTGTAGAAATGACTTGCAAGGATAGAAGGTATAGCTATAGGTATAAGCTAATGTCAAAAAGCAAATTATGCATTATGAATAAAACACCTTGAAATATGTATATGTTGGTAAATTCTTGTAGTGCTGAAGTATTTGAATTTTGTGCATTTCTTCAGAATGTTAGAAGGTTCTCAGCCTATCTGCTTATAGTCTGCTTTTCAGTGTACCAATATTATGTGGCTCCTATAAAAGCATTTGAGTTTTATGGATGTTAATTCACTTGTTATTAGTTATCTGAAGGTTATTAAAACTTCATATTTCTATCTGAAATGCTCGGAGCAGGGCTAAATTCAGATTCAAAGCAGGTCACTTGGGAGTTTGTCCAGCTGAGGTTTCAAAACCTACAAGAGTGAATATTTCATAACCTCTCTGGGTAGCCTGTTCCAGAGTATAAACACTCTCATGGGGAGGAATTGTGTTTATGTCCAGTTGGAATTTCCCTTGTTCAGCTTCATATCTGTTGCCCCTTCTTCCACTGTACACCACCAGAATAGTCATCTATATCTTCTCAATAATTCCTTTTCATACTCAAACACATCTACAGAAAGACTTCATTTGAGAAACAAAGGACAAACATTTTCAAGGCATTATCCACCAGGACTGCCAAGTACCATTCTGTGTAGTTGCTACCTAGCCAGCTGGACCCCAGACTGTGTTGAGGTATGAAGGTACTCTCCCTTTGGGACAGGACACTGTATGTGTCTTTGTTGAGCTTTATGAGGTCATTGTCTGCGCATTCCATCATTTGGGCATAATGATCTTCAAATATGCACAGAGGAAGGAGAAATGTACTGTCTATAAGCATGATCGACAGAAAAAGAGGTCATGGCCTAAGCTGTAGCAAGAGAGACCTAGGCTAGATGTTAGGGAGACAAGACTAGTACTAATGAAGGTGAAGCACCAAAACTGGTCACTTCAGAAGACTGTGGAATCCCTATTATTACAGGTTGTTTCAAATGGATTATGGAAACATCTGGCAGGAAAGAAGTAGGGCTGGATGCACCTATCTTGGGATAAAGGGATTCAGTAAAGGCAAGCAGAGAAGAGTTCCCCTACAGTACAGTTTGTTTTGTAAATGGGCCTTACATCAGATTGATTCCCAAATCATGGAAAACTTCAGATTTCTTTATACCATACAATTATTTAAGGGTTTGTTTCTGATAAACATAACTATCATTTATTTAATTTATGCAGAGGAGCAAGAAGTCCCATTTTCTAATAACTAGGCCAAAGTTATCGACAAGACCTAAGTTAGAAGCAAATAGAACTTAGTCCTGTTGGTTAAAAATGGAAATTGTTTTGCTTTTGTCCTCTAATCTTTCATTTATAGAACAATTTCTCTTGATAATTCCTGCAATTTTTTTTAATTTTCACTCAGTAGCTAAATAAATGTAAACAATTACAATGCTTGTGTTGTTACTGCAACTAATTGTAATATTAAATTCCCCCTTTGAATGGATTTTTAATGTTCCTGGTGGCATTTTGTCAGCAATTTTCCTGCTGTTTAAAAGATCAGTGTCTAATGGGATTAAGGTGGATAATCAAATCTCAAACTGGAATCAGGGTATGAGGTTTAGATGCCTGGGGAGTACTTCCTTACTGAATATGAATGAAAGATGTTCAGCGCTTACAGTGGAGAAAAATAAATGGAAGGCCATATTTTCTCACTATGGTGTTACCTCAGATTTCTTGGCAAGGAACTTAGATTCCTTTATGATAGTTGAACCATTAGACAACATAAAGAATAAATCCAGCTCATCATCCAAGATCTGGGATTGAAACAGTATTTCAAGGGATTTCACAGCATATTACATTATTCAGAGGACATTGCAACGTGGTTTTGCCTACAATTTTAAATACAGCATTGAACCGATTGTTGGTTTTTAAAAAAAATCTTAAGCTTTACCTATGGACATACAGTGTTGTTGGTAGTGATTTTAATACTCCCATTTTAGACACAATTCTGGGGTCTGTGCTGTGTGTGTGTGCAGGTGAGAGGGTTGGGGTGAAAGAGTATGCTTGGTATTAGGTGATGATCACTTCCTGCTTGTCATCTGCATGTGGGATCTATGAAACTTACTTAGTAAACTGTAAAGAATCAATTGTAGTAACTGGATTTTGTATGGGAGAGTTATCTATGCAAGTTGAAATAATAAAAAGAGGAAAAAAAATTGTATCGGTAGTAACTCCTGTCAATGTTATCAGATCTGCTTTGAGTACTGTATGTAAGCTGGAACACAGTGACTGACAGAAGTCAAGCTGTAGGAGAGTGTAGGCATCAGGGAAGTGTCTTTTGTGTTTGGTATGGTCTATGGCTAAAACTTCTGTTGTGTCTTCCAAGCCCACTTCCCTAGCTTCACTGTTTTATCTGAAGAAAATAATTTTCTTCTGTCAGAAATAAAAGGATAATAGTGTTTATTTAGATTAGTGTTATCATAGTGGTTGACACAGGTATTGAATGGAAGACCATATGACACATCTGTGGAAAAAGCCTGAATTGAATGTTTGTGTTCTATAGCTAAGATCAGTAGAAGATAGTTATCCTCTGTAGTTTACATGGAGAGAACCACATGAAATTCACCATTGCTTAAATTAATATATTCCAGAATATTTTCTAATTTATTCAATGGCATTTTCTTATTTTTCTAAACTAGGATTTGCCCTGCAGCATTACAGAGGCCATCTTCCCATAGATAATAATTTTAATTTAGTGTTAGCTGAAGCTATACTAATATATAGCAGCATACATCCTGGCAGTAGTAGATCTGTAAATGCCTGTGGAAATCATTCTAATTTATATACATTTAAACTGTGAATAAATGCTGACTTTTTAACATATTTGGTTAGGATGTTTCACAACTGGCTAAATTCCAGTCTTACAGCAGGGTAATTTAATGTATTTTAATTTCAGTGTATTTATTCTTAACTTCTAGCTGATTTTTCTTTTACAACTCTTTAATATTTATATAACTTCCCTTAAGGAATAATTTTATACTTGTTATGCATTCCTATAAGACAGCAGAGTGTATGACCTTATATATTTGTTACTTTATTAAGCTTGTTTCTAAATATTCTCTAGAATATCTTTAGCAAACTGTAAATGACCTGTAAGTGGGGCACATTCTGACTACACTTGTTTAATATGTTTTCTATATATTTAATGTATTATAATTATAATTTTTTTCAGTTGAAATTATGTAAGAATTTTTTCCCTTTTACTGAAGAATACAATTATGTTCTCCATCTGGTGACATTCGTATTAAACACATTTTTTTACTGATGTTTTTTCTTAATCAAGTTTCCTGGCAATGGTCTGTAAACATGCATCAAATTTGACTGCTGTTGAATTTAGTGTGAATTTTATAGGTGCCTCTATGGCAGCCAAGTAATATTCTTAGCATAAACTACTTTGCTCAGTTCCTTTTAGAATCTCTTTGTGGAGTTGTCCTTGTGTTAATGCTGACTGTCTTGAACTCGTGTTTTTTTGACTGGAAGACAACATCTACCAACAAGGAATTTTTATTTTTTTTCTGCAGAAAAGAACAATTAAACTTAAATTCTTTTATGTGAAATTATGTATTTCAATGCTAACAGTGAAGTTTCTTTCCACATTTCTAATTTTAACTCTTGAAAATTTTATTTTAACAAAACTGTGACTAAGCATGGGATTTTAAGGATTTCATACTGAATAGACGTGCAGGCATATTACTGAATAAGAAGTAATATTTACAGATGTAATTCAGACATAATTTCTCACACCAAGGCCTGAAACACTAAATAATTACAGAAAAAAAATATCTGAGGCTTTGCACACTTAATCACTTAGATGTGGACCTGAGTTTTGCAAATTAGAAGAAACTATACTAATATCCTCAGTCTGTCCTGTGTGCTCTTAAGACATGTCATAAGACATAATTTCCACAAGAACAGTTTACTGAGTCAGAATAAAGGGAGGATTAAATCAATAACAGAAATGGCAGCTGTCAGTATTTAAAATTGTAAGGATATTCACATATGTGTTTTAAGACAGGCTGGGTCTTAAAGGAAGAAAAGCCAAGTAGAAAAGTTATCACTGTTAATTTAGAAATCACAATCCACATGCTCCAGGTTTTGGATAAGGAATTCTGCTCTCTGCCTGGTAAGAAAGACTTTGGTTAATGACTTCTTTAGTGCTATAGTGATGTATATTGTCTGAGGATATGACTCACTGCTTCCAGACTTCAATACCTCAACAGTGCAAACCAAGTGCAATAGAACTGTGCAGGAACAAAATGCACTCACCAGCCCATTTTTCACATGGCCACACCAATACAGAATAAAAAATGATCTATGAAAAGGGGATGGACGTGCTTGGCATCACTGGAGTGTCAGCAGTAGCAGAGGCTTTGGATTTGACTACCCTTTACGTAGAGGTTAACACTTTGTGTAATATATTTGCTCTGGATACGTGTTTACCAGCCTAGGGTGGACAATGATTACAGAAGGACTCATTCTATATCTCATATTATTTAGTTTGTTCTTATACACATAAAGCCATGGAATTAAAATACAGATTAAAAACATCTTGTAGGAGCCAGACATGCAGGGCCTGAAGGACTGTGTAGTATTGGGGCCTGAAAGCTCAGATGGACACAGTTTAGTCTGACACTGGAAGAATGAGAAATCCTAATGGCAGAAATATCAAGTCAATTATCCCACATAGCGATGTTCTTCAGGTTTCTGTTGGTCATCCCAGTATCACATGTGTATTGTAGTAATTTAAAACACCATGTTCCTTGTCCTGCCTGTTCTGTATTTTCTGATATGGCACATTATATGCAATATCCTTTGAGTACCTGTGGGGATAGAGTATAACCACACTGTAGTCATGGTTTCTGTGGGTATTCCCCTGCTGATGTACACAAGGCAATTGATGACAACTGCATTATTGCACCTTCTGTTGGTGATATTACTGACTGAACAATCTCTTTCAGTTGTTCATCTCCCCAATTTTCCTAGTCATTTTGCTGCTCTTCTCCCCCCTTCCTGTTTTGCATAGCAGCTGAGTGATCTCTGATTGCCGATTAACTCTGGTGAGTCTTCTGAAACAATTTGCTCAACTTTGAATGCCATGTGTTCAGATTCCAAGTTATGATGATGATTGCACATTTAGTTTAAAAGTGTTTTGCACCCATTTTCATTGCTTATTCAAGTCCTATAAATAAGAAAATTTGAAATGCAGCTCTTCTCTGCTGCTGTTGATTGACTGAGCCCCCTGAGGCATAACTGTTTCCAAAGGGCTTAATGAGATGACAAATCGTTCAGCCTTAAGCTTGTAGGAGACTGTTATGAACATCAGCACTGGATGCATAGTTAAGAGCTGAGGATATGATAACATTTACCATCTGTACAGAGAAACAGAGTAATTTATTGAAACAATGCAGGTAACAAGACATTGTAAATAGCTCTTCTCTCCTTTTAATTTCTCTCCTCTTAATGCTGATTACAAGATTTCACCTATCCATTGGGCCAACATGTGCATTGTGTCCTTAGGCATATAGTTAATGACAGTTCTTAGCTATTCCCATTTAATGAACTCAGTTCCTTTTTTACTTTCAGACTGACAAGTCTGCTGCTTTTATGCAGGTAGATGAAAATACGGGAAGTCTCAACAGCTGAGTGTGATCCTTTGCTTTCTTGAAAGCTGCATCCCCAAAGATGAGAATGCAAGTACAAGTGAGGGGCCATTGATGTTTATTCCTCTATAGAACCTGTCAAGAAGAGTAAGACAATGCCACATTCTTCAGCATACCCCCCCCCCCC